>ARYC01009534.1:0-16547 GCA_000711775.1 Oxytricha trifallax | reverse complement strand
TATGTTTGTGTGAAATATTTTAAAAACTCGCTTGTTATACTCACTTAAAATACTAATATTTAAACATTAAACCCCTACATAAACCCTATTAAAACCTAATAAAGTATGCACTAATAGTCTACTTTTATCAATCAAAAACTCAATCAAACTACTGAAAGGGTTTTGGGGTTTTGATTGTTTATTTTTATATAATTAAATTTGCAAAGAACTAAAACAATTAAAAGTTAAGAAAGTCAGTTTCAATAGTATAGAAATTAATTAATCCTATTATAACAATGAAAGATAATGAATCAAACATTAAGCCTTACAGCTCTAAATGGCAACCTCCCTTAGACAGTAATCTTTTCCAGGATAATAAAAAAAGTATAATTAGTAAAAGTGATATCTAGTGATAACAACACTGAGCCACTACTAACTGGGAACTCATCAGACATGGAAGTAGAGGAATAGGAGAGTGGAGGCATTGACGTATGTATCTTTGATTATTACATCATTAAAAGCGTCAAAATCATAAGGCTGTCGTGTATTATGAGTTTCTTTGTAGAGCCAAATGTTAAAGTCACCATATCTTGCAAGACAAAAAATACTTGTGACTCTTTGGGCATTGGGGTTGATGATGTTTGCATTTGTCAAGTAGTCCTTGGTGCAGTTCGAGTTATAAGAGTATTATATAGAAATTCCATTTTCGCTGACACTGGTAGTACAGACGCAATGACTAAAAGATCAATAATGATTGGAAGTCTTTTATTCACTTGTTTCCTAAAAATTTATCAACTTCTACTCTCTTGGCATCTGAGACTCATCTCTTTGTTGCGAAGAAGTCATAATGGAGCTTTGTAGTGGTAGAATGGATGGGAACTCCATTGGTTGAGACGCAAACGAGTGCAGCCCGCAAGATGAACTGCTTTAGTATTACTTTGCCTCCTTATTGGTAAGTACTTTCCTCTTTATTGAACCCTTTTAGATTGTTGATTTATCTGCCTAGTCTACTTGCACAGTCCAGAGAGGAAAAGGTCAGCAACCTAAAGAGCTTCTCAATTTAAAAATTAAATTGATCAACATCGTTGAACCTATCAAGGAAATCACTAAGTTTGCTTCTACCTAGAAAATCAAGTTCTATATTGAATTAGGCTAAATCTAAAAAGAATTTTTGAAGTGCCTTCAACTTCTACAAAAAGTTGACCTCATCCATATTTTATTATTTAATGCTAACATTTAATTTCCTACCTTGTTACTTCAAGTAATTGAAACTTTAACTGAAAACAACTGTTATGAATGTGGTCAGGGCGCTCGTTAATGGCATAGGTCGGTCCCCGAAAATAAAGATGCTAATCTCGGCCCCTGCGACACTTGTTTAAGTTGGAGATTCCATCTCCTCAGATAATTATATGAAGAATCGAGTAGTTCCCTTGGTATTTATCAGTTAAAGATCCTTCCCTGATTTCGTTTGCAATACTAGTTTGTCAAAAATGGCGAAAATGCTTAATGTCAGGACCAGTATCCATCAGATGAAAAGTCAAAAGGGTTGGAGAAGTGCTTAAATGGGGGGTGTTATTGAGGATGTAGAGCCAGAAAAACGCAAGAGATGAAATGATGAAGATGATAACTACAGAAGTAGAGCAGATATAGCTGCGATTGGTGCAAAAGTAGTGGTATGGTTTCAGTTGATAACACGAAAATGGCAGGTGCCATGGAGGAAGACTACAAAAAGATAGATTCGAGGAGTAACAAGACGTCGACGATGAAGATGATGGTTTTAACCCATCAGAGCCAATTCACAATAAACTTGGTAGAAGAAACATCAAAATGGAGGACTTGAGCCCACATTTAATGTATGAACAGAGCTATTAGCACTTCAAAAGAAAACAATTGAAAATGATGATGTAGAGTTGTTATTCACGGCAGTTTGAAAATTAAGGATTTAATGCAAGTAAATCTCTTTAACATATTAGAATTATTCGGGGTTTATTTTTATAGTAATCCTTCTAAATATAATAATTCAATTTATTAATTGAAATTAAAAATAAAATTTAGCCATTTTTTACATACTTCTATGCAAAAAATAAGCTACTTAATAGGATGAATACTTTTTATACCTTAATTAAATAGATTATTTTTTGCATAAGAATTCTATGCTAAATTAATCATGGGCTTCAACATAAATTTGAGGAAATTGTTTAGAATTGATTAATTCATCAAAGGTGATAATAATAGTAAACTTATCATTATTCGTATCAAATATGCATTAATTACTCAAGATTTAATATCAAATCAACAAAAATTATAATAAATTATATTAATTTCAAACTCTGTATCTTTTCATAAGCCAAAATTATATTGCTCATAATTATGTTAATTAATTTAATTTCTTACTCGGTATTTTTTTAAGCCAAATATTTAATGCAAAATCTTAATAAATTTAAATAGCATACCTAATATTTAAAGATAGTAACATGTTAAATTCTGATTAATTAATTTTTATGTTAATCATAATATTTGACCATTGCATGAATAGTTACCGTTCTAGCAATAATGAAAAAAATTAATTCCTTGTATAAAAAGCTCTACACAACTTCCTTTACTTATCTAGACTATTCTTAATTAATCAATAAATGACAAATTGCACCAACTTACTTCACAATCTCTAGGAATAGACCACATTAACTAATTTTTTATGTAATATAAAACCTTAATCTTTAATTTCATCATATTTAGGATACATTTATATGTAGTTATAGCTCTTTTAATTAATTACCCAATTCGACCATAGAATGTCTATAAATATCTCTACTTTATTTTAATTCATTACAAGTATTTATAAATACATGAAAGTATTAATTATAAGTTATTCAATGCACAAATGCTTCTAAATTCTATACTCTTAGTTTGATTTATTATATAACCTGGTGTAATTTAATGAAAAGAAATTTCTGTGAATAATGATAGTATTAAAGTAAAATATTAAAGTAATGTGAAAATCATGAAAATTTTTTGAGTTTAATAATTTATTCATCATGATTGTTAATCTATCAGAGTACTTTACCATATTTGAATTGGAATCTCATAATATATTAATAATACAAGTCCACTTTTTTAAAAAAATATATTTAATAAATAAATCATAAAAACATTGTTTAAAACACAAAAACATAGATATATCCCTAAATTGACTTTAATCATCAATAAATTAATCAGTAATTACAATAAACAGTCAAAGACTATTTTGTTAAAAAAAATGAAATGGTACGTGTAAATTACTTAAATTTTAATTATAAAGTATCAGCATTATTAGAATAAGGTTGTTGTTTTTAATTTAAAA
The DNA here is from genome assembly GCA_000711775.1 of Oxytricha trifallax. Lineage (NCBI taxonomy): Eukaryota > Ciliophora > Spirotrichea > Sporadotrichida > Oxytrichidae > Oxytricha > Oxytricha trifallax. Next base: position 13,228 of record ARYC01009534.1, on the reverse strand, counting down.
TCAAATTTAATCTCTTTTAAGAAATTAATAATAGTAAGCTATATTTAAATATTTAGGGCTTCTATTTCAAATTTAAATGGTGATTCCTATTAAATTTTATTCTTAATTAAACTTTAATCTTTAAAGCAATAATGGAAACCTCTGTATCTAAGCCTTCCAATGCAAGATAATGAGAATTTCACTTCCATCTCAAGTTATATAAACCCTGCTAATAGCAGAATCCTCCAAAAAGCAGTATTATAGGGAAAGAGGAAAGTTAAGTCAAATGTATACTATCCTTTAACTGTAGCAATATTTAAAGCGTCATCATTTAAACATCAGGGGATGTGCAGGGTCGAACGATGAGATGACCCTCTCTTGCAAGACCGACAATCTGGGCAATTGTGAGTTAAGTTTTAGCGTACCTAGGTAGTCTTGAGTAGTTTGTGATTAAAAAGAGCATGAATAATAACTGGATATGTTATGATACTGCTAGTATAAAAGTATATACTGAAAGGAAGGAGTAGTGATAGAAAGGCTTGTAATTGCTTATCCTTTGACTAGGTTAATGATTGCTGATGCATGCAGTTAGATACTTGCTCTTTCACAATCAGCCTGATAGTTTAGCAATTCAATAATGGTGTATAGATGTTTTAAAAACAATGAAACGTGAAAATCTGCAATAAGGGTATATAAAGGAAATTATTGACTTGGACTTTCTCTTTATTATTTAGCATCTACGAAATTGCAATAGTCAGAATAATAAAAGACCTCTCTCTCTCTCGAGAAGCATGAATTAAAGGCTATTGACGTCAGCACTTGCTACCTGACGTCACTATTCGCTACCTGACGTCACCATTCGACACATGACGTCACAGCTCTCACATGACGTCAGGACATGCCACGTGGCGTCAGGACTTGCTACATGATATCATGACTTGGTTAAAGATTTTTATAATATGAAAATATACTAAGAATTAAAATAATGATTTTAAATAATATACCAAAAAGCTTATTAGATTAATTATTATTATTATAAAATTAAAAAATAATAAAAATCTCTAAAGAAATTTTTTGCTATTATTTATGCAAATATCAATTATTTTATTTAAGGATTATATTTTTTGACGATTACATTAAACAAATATTCAGATTACCTATTCTCACGATTTTTAATTGTATTTTGATTTAGTCTTAGTGTTACAAATTATTTGGTATATACAATATATTTTTTGAAAACCCCAAATATTTTAATTCAAAATATTTAGTATATATTCTTTTTTGTTAAAAACTTATTTTATTTAAATAAGTATAACAAAAAAGATTGGAAACTATTTGATCTCATCCCTGGAAATCACTTCTCAAAAGAGATGATGGAAACGACATCAAAGCAGATGGAGGAATACAATTCAATTAAAATAAACTGTGAATCATGATAATGCCACCAGTAGTCGTGAATGATAAAGGGATACAAAGCATGAAGAAAATCATTGGGTCTCTCGACAATGGCAAGTACTGGAGAGACACAGAAGCAGTGGAAGGAGTAGTTATTCCTATAAGCTGCTAGAGTAATTTATAGAATAGCAAAAACTGGGGGATTCTGAAAATCAAGATAGGAACTTAGTCTCTGGAAATACATGACACAAGGAAATCAATAGGTTGCTTAGCTTTCATACAAAAGCATTTAGGCAAGTTAAGTGAACTTCTAGAAGAGACTGTTGGGAAGGAGTTCAAAATCAACAAATTAAATAGTTTGGCAAATACGAACTATATGAAAGATCTGGAAGACTGCGGGATTATGACGATTCTAATATCTCGCCAACTAGCTATGGAATTGTAGGGGGAACCAGTATTTCAAATCTTCCTTAAAGACTGGATAAATATGTAGAGATACTACATGATGACCTGGAAGTGGGATTCATGAAGATGGAGATCGGTAGATCAGGAATTGCACGGAGTGACGAAGAGATGGCGAGAGAAACCAAAAAAAAGAACAACAAAAATGAGAGCTTGTTAACGAGGGATTAGAGTCAGAGACCTACATTTTCAACTCCTAGATTGACCAATGGGACGAAGTAGTAATGAGGGAAGACCCAAAAGGATAAATAGAGAGGGAGCTTGTAGCAAGCGAATATATATTCAGTCAGTTAATGGACGAAATCCCGGAAGTAGAGGGACTCCTATTTGCCAATTAGGTGGAGCACCAGCAAGAAAAGAGGGAAGAGGAAGCAGTCAACATGAGCACTGATGACAACAAGAATAACAGCCTAGAAGGAGCAGAGAAACAATCGAGAGCAATAGATAACTAGGAAGGAAGTGGATAGGTGAATAAAGTATAAAAAAAGAATAAGATAGAATTAATCGCGGGGAACCGCAACTGTCCACGGTCAAATAAAAATAGATTTCACTATAATTTACTTTGAGTAATTTATTGCATGCACCTGATCTTTAAATTATATTTAATTTTACCATCAAGTATTTTACTACTACTTCTAAGTATAACAAAAATGATCTTTTAATAATAAGATAATTAAATCCATATTTTTATAAGAATATAAAAATCCTTGCAAAGTTAGATAACTCTTGAATTTATCAAATTTCTACATATTAATATTTAGTTTTTTAATGAAAATTTAAGGATTTAGTAAAACTAGAGCTTTTTGTTAATACAAATCTTTTTTAACAACTTTTTTAATATAACTCGTCAAATCTTAATGTACTTTGAATAAGAACTATTTTCTATGTAAATTGCCATTATTAGAAAAATCTAACCTAAATTAAATTAACTTATTACTGTTTGTTTTAAACTTTAAACATCTATTAAATATAAATACTTACAAATAAAAATTATGAAATTCAACATTAAATAATAAAATTCGAGATCTAAAATTAAAAATTTCTAAATCCAATATTATATAACAATTTATTTTCTTGCTTCTCAATTAATAAAACAAACATATAATTTATATTAGCTAATTCAAATGTATAACACAATAATTAAAATATAATTTGGCTTAAGTTTTAAAAATATAATTTTAACAAAGTTTAATAAGTTTGAGAATTATGTACCAAAAAATTGTTATTATGTTTTTTTGAAATTTTTACTCTTTGATTATTTGATGTTAATAATAATTAATATAATATACTTTAAGGTTTTTTATTTAAAACCATATTTTGAATTTTTACTAAATTTCAAATTATAATAATCTTTAAAAAAGGCATGAGTTCATGTAGCGAGCCCTGACGTCAACACCCGAATTAAAAATGGTTTTGATTCAATCCTCATCCTTAACTTCATTTACTCGACTCCTTTATTTCGTAAAAATTGGGGAAAAGTACTAATCACTAGTGGGAAATGAACAATGTCTAGAAAGATTTGTAAATATATTATATGGGACATCAAGATCATCGTTACAATTTATCATGAAAATGAACTTAGAACATTCGCAAAATAGCATAAGGTGCTCCTAAGAACTTGCTTCATCATTTCTCGTTTCCTGTGACACTTACCTTAGTCGGACATTCTATCTCACTTGATATTTTACCGTAGAATCGATTGGTACTCCTGAAAGTTTCCTCTATTACTTTTACAAAATATTTTATCATATATGCCTAGATGCCAATTTAAAGACCAGCAATTAATTAAATATAGTTTTGAAAAAACTTTAATGAAGTTACTATTGAGGATGAAGAGAGAAGTGATAATAACGAGGAGAACTACAAAATAGAAGTAGAAATGGCTGCTGAGGGCGCAGAAGAAATAAAGATGCCAACAAATGAAATTAGGAAGTTAACTAATACCTTAGAGATAGATCAGAACGAGACAAATTCAAGGAGTAGCGATATTTCGATGGTTAAGATGAGCGTATAAACTTTCAAAGCCAATCCACAATAAATTTGACAAAGAACCATAAATAGGAGGACTCGAGATCACATTGTATTGATGAACGGATCAATCAAAACATTTAAATCAAGTAAAATTTAAAAGAAAGAGAGAGAGCTTGATAATTTCTGGATGTGATGATCGTAAAGTTGATCGATCACAGCAATTCGATATTAAATCAAGAAAAAAGAGAGCCAAGTGCCCAAACTAGAATTTATAAATTGGTGATTGTTTTTATAGTAATACTTTTACATATAAATAACTCAATCTATCATTTTCAACAAAAATATTTATATTCCTTATTTTCAAAGACTTTCCCTAATATGATAAATATGATAATTTTTTATTCAATTAATTACGAAAGAGATTTAATTGAGTAGCATCAATATTATTTATCAAAGCTACCACAGGATTGTCAGAGAAAAAGTCTGATGAATTCTAATCTAAATATTACTCATTCAATTTACTCTAAGCATTCAATAAAGCGCACTAATAAGTTGTATAACATTTTCATAAATAAACCAGTTAGAGAATAGTAAGCAGAATTTTAATTGATTTTTATAATAAATAGCAATAAATCAGTTTAAATATATCATCTTTAAGAAGGTAGTAAAGTTCTATTTTGAGAGTTTAAGTTAAATTATAGAAAGCAGTCAACATTCCGTATAACTATAGATATGTTAGTTTCTCACAATTAAATTCAATAAAGAGTTAGGTTTATTAACTTAGACTAGTTCTTAGACTTTTAGAGGGTGAGAGGAAGTGCAATGAGATGCAGATAAAAGTTGATTAGTAGTATAAATACAGAATGAATGAATAGGAAGAAAATATATCAATCATGTATAAAATCTGCATTTAATGAATAAAATAGCAAATGTTAGGTAATAGAAGTTTTTGTAGTTTTTGATCAATATCAAAATAAATTCAGAATGATCTTAAATATATATTATGATTTGATATTATAAGAAATGGATTGGAGTGGTATGTCATTAAAAGCAGTTAAATTTAGGCATAAATTAAAAAACTCCTGAAAAATTAATTTAATCATAAGAAAATAACTTACTTAATGAATCATCTCAAATTTAGCATAGACTCAACAGACTACATTCCCAATATTCCTAGTAACTTGAGCAAATAGAAGAAAAGCGAATTTATGAATTGATATAAGCCAACTAATAGTTAATTTAAAGGCATACACCATCAATGATCTAAACAGTGATCAAATTGTGGATAGATTTTTTTTCTAACTGTTTTACAAAATTACAAGAATCAGAATAGTTTACTGAGAGAGATAGTTATCACAAGAGAATAAATTATATTCACTTACACACACAAATCATTGCTTTGAAAGATGCATGAGAGAAAATAAGTTAGAGAGTAATTAGGAGTTTCGTATCTTTTGGAGGGTTTGAAATCTCTTGGATTTATTTAAATTTTTTCCAGAACTTATCTAGATAGAGACATTCACAATAAACTGTTTGTTTTATTAATAAGTAATAATATTCTCAATTTTAATTATTAAATTTGTAAAATTAAGTAAATATAAACTATTAGACAAGCAATGAAGAGGAAATCTATGTTAACCAATATTAAAGCTTTGAAAATCAATACATTTCATTTAATAGTTATATTAAAGAAGCACTTTTGGTATGTATTAATTTTAGAACTACAATAAAATAATACATCAAACTAAAAATTAAACAAATGAGGAACTGCTGAGTACTAAATTCACTGTTTATTCCTAAAATAAAGCACTATTTATGATGAGAAAAAGTAGTAAGAGCAGAGTGCAATCTGAAAATATTTATATGTTAGTTATGCATAGTTTCACGTCGTGGTTTAATGGGAAGTTAATGATATTAATTGACAAGATCCTTGATGAACGATTAAGAGAATACCACTTATCTTGTCAATTTTGCCAAGAGATATTGAGGAAAAAAAAATATTATAAATTAAAATCACATTATATAAAATATGATTAACAACAGAAGAATAGATTATCGATGGCTAAGTAGTAAGAGCAAGATAGACAATAAGAATAATCCCAGATATTCAAATCTAAGATAAACACCAAGTACAGACCAATTTTATAAATAAATTTATAAAAAGTATTTAATTATATGAATTAAATTATTTAATAATCAGATTTAGTGTATAATGAATGTGTCTTAATGGTACACGCTTTTCATTATTATGAAAGAAAGACCCAAAAGAAGTGACAAGTCTCCATGATAAGCAGGTAATATGAAAATCAAAAGAAACAATAATGTACTTTCCAGTCTAACAAATTAAACAATAAAGTCAATAAGAGTTAATTTGTATCTAAGAGAGATCCTACCCTGAGATAACCGCTATATAAAGACCCTGTAGAGAAATATTGAATATTTTGAATCTCTAATTATAATAATAAGCGGCTCCAATTTAATTGCTTAACATACATGTTTACGAATAGGAGAATGCTAAGAATTAAAAATATAGAAATACTGAATTGGTAAGAAAAGTTCTTATTATAATATTATAATTAATGGTGTAGAAAAAAACCTGAAGTGAATTATAAAGCCATGCTATAAATTTGTTAATACCTTACCTGCTATAATGTTGCTAAGATGAATTGGAAGATGACGCTTTATTTTGTATGGATATCAATATTGTGAATAACATGAAAGAGCATCTAAATAATACTCAAAGATAAAGCAGGAATCATTGTAACTAGGCTGTTAATAAGAAACAATGTGAGTGAGCAGGATAAGATGAAACTAATAGAAAGCACTTAGGCAATTATTCAATAAAAACAAGAGATTTATTAATAAATATCATGAAATACTAATTAATATTATATATATATATATATATATTTATATATATATATTATATATTATAATATATATATATTATCTATATTAATCTTTATTATATTAATTATTTATTAGAAATGCTCTGTTTCATTAAAAATATTAATTATATTGTGATAAGTAGATAATGAATAAATAATTGATTTATACATTTAAACTAGATTACTCAAATAGTTGTCAAGATATAAAAACTTGAAGAATATTGCCTCTGATAACTACTTTGAAGAAGACCACTACTTTGACTATAGAACTGAATATAGTAATAAAAGTGTAGCTTACAGCACAGATGATGAATTAAAAAATAATAATAATATGAACTAAAAGATGTAGCTAGATTAAAGAAATGCACGAATGAACTCTATTACTTACAAGTGAATGAATAAAATATGAAGAAATTAGGAACGAAATGATTACTAATAAAAGTTTTTTTATATAAAAACATGTTAATGAAACTTTAATAGCCATTATAACGATGAATTAAAGTCAATAGCTGATTTGGGATTTAAAGAAGATTAGTGAAGCACCCTGCTAGTAATTACCATCAAATATAAATAGTTAAGATAAAAAATTAAACAAAAAAGTATTTGCAAATAAAAAGCAAATTTATAGGATGAAGATAAATTCAATTAATTTGGAATTCAGTTATTAATATAGGAGAAAGGCCTGAATATAGAAATATATCACAAAACCTATATTAAAATATAACTTAAATTTTAAATATTGATCCTTCATTTTTGAAACATTTAGAAGAAAGCAATAAAATTTTAAGTCAAAATATTATCGGACATGTAAATAGAGGTTGATTCTCAAAATAATCCTAACATTAAAAAAAAAAGATTGCAAATTTAATAAATATAATTATAGGTAAGACAAATTTATTTCAAACATAAAATAGAGATTATATCATTATTACTCTCCTTCAAATGTGAATAAGGAACAATAAAAACAGATTGAGTAATTCTTTTGAAATAAGAGGGCAATTTATAAAAATATTTTCATAATTTTATCATATTTAAATCTAATTTTTACTAAAAAATAACAAATTAAATGTAATGGAATTTGAAAAACTTACTTTACATAAATATAAGAGAATCATCATTAGGCATTAATCTCAATTAATTTATTTATTTATTATTTTTATTATCTGCATATAACTAGCCTTGCATTATTCTGGTGTCTCCTTCTTGTCATTTAATTTTTACAAATTGCTTAGATTCAATTTGATTTCTTCATTGCAGCGCTGTTGAAAATTAGTGGCCCTCTTCTTGGTGACAAACAAAGCGTTTGAAGTGTGTTTAAAATGATTGGGAGATGTAGAGGTACTCTTAAAATCTTTTGAGTACGAAATCGAATAGCTGCTCCCTAATTCCCATCATAATCCACTCGAATCCCATAATCGCCCAACCAGCCTCGGGTTCTTCTACGCCAAGTGCATACTTCTCGATTTGCAGTTACTCTCCATCAGTTGCAATCTTCTGCTTAAAATTTTTAGTCCTGGCTCTTGATCCTCAAAGCACTTCCCAAGAATGAGCAGCTCGAACTAGTTCTCTATTGTTCTTTGGTGCTAGAATTTTTTAATGGAACTTTTCGTAAAAAGGTAGCTTATCTAACCTCTTTAGAACTGAAATATACTCAGCAACTTCTAAAAATAACTTGAACTACGTTATTACATCATTAACACATGCTGATTCTGAATGTTCTCGAGCTAAAGTCGCTATTATAATCCTTATGTATTTGATACCTCTTTTCCCTAGCTTTTAAGAACTGTCAAATAATACCGTTTTTGTATCGGTGTCACTATCTCTTTCTGCTCTCTTGCCAAGTGTCTGCTCTAGATTTTCTTGTAGTGCTTCTGGTACTTGATGACTTGTTGGTTCTCTGCTATTTATTTCTTTGGTTGTGAGAATTAGTCCTCCGATCTTTACTTCCACTCTTCCTGTTACTCTAGATAAGCCTCCTGTTTCGGCCTAGCCTTATCACCTTTTCCCTTTCATGATGCGAAACCACTCTCGCTTTAACGTCTCCTTCTTGTTTTGGGCGAATAGCTAGCATTCACGACATATAATAAGAAAAGTTATTTTATCATAGGCGTTACCAATTATGTGCCTTAAGAACCCTATTATTCATAATAATGATAATATGAGGATATGCTTCAAAATAATTAAATTATTAACTATGATTTAAGAAAAATTAAATTCTATAAGCTCACATCTTAAGATGGGAATTATAATTTATAATACGAAAACTTTAATTTATTAATTATTTAATTAACTTAAAAACTAATACTTATAAGTTTAATCAAAAATGGAAATCTCTCTAATATTATCTTGTCTTCTTCATCGTCATCATCATCTTCGTCACCGTAAATATCAAGTCCTTAGTCCCTTCTCCCTGTCGTCTTACGCAGCACCTGTCTTGTGACAACTGTGGTCTTACCAGGTAGGACCACTAAAAAATAAAAATTAAAGATTTACTTTTTGTAACTTACATTTATAAGTGAGTGCTGTACCTCCACCTGCGTCTGATCTATACGAATACTTATTAATATATTAAGTTTTTGATTAAATTAATTAATTTCTTATTATAAATTATAAATAGACTAACTCCATTTAATAATTTTAGTTAATAATATTATATTAAAGTAGCATTAATCTAAAATCCTCCATCCTCATTATTTTTATATGAATGATTGCAATTTTAGTTTCTTTATACAAGAAGGTGTATGGGTTGAGTTTGAATTAGATAATATTATGAGAGGATTTTATTCTCAACGAAAACTTGCTTAAGTTCTGATATAAATTTTTGATTGATGATCCTATTAGATATATACTGATTGTCTTTCATTTGTAATGGATCATACCATGTAATCATTAGATTATAATTATTAATAAAAAGGGAAGTATAATTTATTTATTAAAAAAACAATGAAAATGGGTTGTTTAGCTTTGAACAAGAGGAAGAATATGATATATGCAAACATCCTTTTGCTTTACATTTACATTAATCTATAGTTATAGAGCAATTATGGTCAGAGCCAGGAGTCAGGCAGATCACATAATTATACCCATATTTTTATAGGTAAGTAAGCTTATTTACTCTTTTCTTTATAAATCATCAAGTGTTATCAATCAAATTTATAGGTTCAATATCATATTTATGGTTAAAAGATGCATTTCTTATGATCCCTATGACAAATAAGAATTCCTTTTTGTACGTCATGATTCGTTGGAGTAATCGAGGAAGGAGCACTCAAATTTTTTATCCAGCTCCAAATTAACATGGGAATTTCTGCTCTCCCCGCCATCCTCTTAGTTATTGGAAATCTCTGTGAAACCTTCGGCGTCTATCTCAATACCTATTAATGAAGTTTGTCGAGGTTGCTATTAGGACGAGCTAACTGGATTGAATTATCTTAACATCGCTTAGATAGATTGATTATCTTGCTGAGATTGTACCTTGCGTATATCTCCAGAAATTACAATACTCTAATTCACCACTCTTTTCCTCTACTTATACTTTTCTATTGGTAGACTTTCACATCCATTATCTCAGACATTTTGCCTATAATGGAACTTCTCTGCTGCATTCTTTGCCCGCTCTCCATGGAGATATGACTCTGGAATCCATGAATCCTAATCTGGTGGTGAATTTTCCATCTTACTAGAAATTCCATATTATTCTCTCTCTTTCCTACATCCAAGATCTTGTCCAAATTCAAAAACTTATGTTCTTACTATGTCTAATTATTTTTTTAGCGCGTGATGTCTAAAAATCTTTTTTTTACTTTTTTTTTACATTCACCTAATATGCTGATTTTAATTATTGAAAGTTTAATTTTTTAATTGATAATGTCTTGAAAACTAATGAGCAAGTTTTTAATTCAAATTTTATTCTTGATTTAATAAACCTCTTCCTGTTTATTTTCGTTTGAAGATTTCAACTTTAAGTTAAATAAACTTAATTTATCATGAACAATTAAAATAATATTTTTGTATTAGACCAATTTATCTTATGATTTTTTTCCCATCATCCATTATATTTTCTACTGAATTTTCAAATGTGTTACTCTTTGATTATATAAGATATTTGTTTTTATGAAAAAAATATATATTATCAGAATATTTAGAATTTTGAATATTGTTCTTATTCATAGTTTGATTTTATTTTTATTAACTAAATCTTATATTTATTTCTAAGTGTTAAAATCAATGTGTAGTAAAATAAAGTATATTATAAGTTAAATTAAAACTCTAACAATAGTAAAATTTAATTGAAAAAATCATCTTTAATTGAGCTAATGTTTTAGTACAAAATAGAATAAATCATGTATCTTTAAAGCTGTATTTAAAAAATTTCAGGGCATTTTAAAGGGCAAATCATCCTTTCTAAAATTTTGTATATAAAGTCTATACAATCGTATGTTTATTTATCTAGTATAATACTAACATTTATCAAAATATTCTTTGATGGGATTTTATTACCAAAAGGTGGTGATTTTTTCCCGTTTAATTAATTTACAAGTATTACCAAAAGTTTTTCACAAAGCCTTATTTTTCCTATTAAATATGAAGAATATTTTATTTAACTTTGATAATATGAATAAACAAATAAACTTTAGAGACAAATTAACTTGCAAATCTTTTAACAATAAAATCAATAAAAAAAACTACAATAATAAGATAGAAAAAGTCTGATTGATTTTTTAAAATAAAATAATAAATATAGAAGTAATTCTTAATTAGACTGAAGTGATTTCATTTTTTCTAAATTTAAGGTTTTATAAAATTATTTGAATTAGAGTAAATTTAATTTGCTTTAGCTTTAAAATTATTATTTTAGTTATCAATAATAGCTAATTGATGATTATAAAGGAATTAAATTTTTCAATAAAAATTATTTATGCTTAAGTGGATAATTAATAAAATAAAACTTATAACTTAAAACTATTAATTAAAGAAATTAAGAAGTAAAAAGTTATAAATATTTTATCTAAATTAGTTTCATAGTCAAGCTTTCATATAAATTGAGAAAACTTGTTTTTATTTATATTTATAAGTAAAATGTTTCTCAAATACCTTATTAGGTTATGTATAATATAATATAAATTAATATAAACTAAGATAAAATAATTTTTCTAAATAAAGCATAAACTTTTCTGTATTTTCAAGACTTTACATTAAATTAGTATATCGAAGGTAAGAAATACTATAGATAATTTTAGAAATTAGATAGGTTTTGAATTATTTATTTTTTAAGAGTTGACATCTCACAGATATATAGATTATATACTAGAATTGTTATTTAAATTTCTAGAAAAAATTCATAGATTAAGAAAGGAGAAATGTATAGGAGAGCAATTAAGTTTTGTTAGAGTTAGTGAGAGTTATTAACAAAATAATTTAAGCTTACTTTTTGAATGTAAAATTATACTTTTTACTATGCGGTTAGCTTACCTTTGATCTAAAAAGGATATGCATTTTAACATAATCGATATAAACATTCGTATCGTGAAAGTCATTAGATAAAATAATACAATTTTCTTAATTTTTATTACTTGCAAATTTGAGATAAGTAACTATAATTTCCTTTAGAATTACTATATAATTAACTTAATCATAACTTAAATTGATTTTAAAATTGTTAGACTTTTATAAGCATATCATTTTAATATAAAATCCACTTTTAATAAATCATTAATATTCTTAAATTTTCCACCGATTTTAACATTATTGGGTTTTGGGTTTTATTTGGATAGTTTTTAAATATTCAACTTACCCCAATTGAAATGCTATTCAAAACCCCAAAACCCTTTCAGTAGTTTGATTGAGTTTTTGATTGATAAAAGTAGACTGTTAGTGCATACTTTATTAGGGTTTTAATAGGGTTTATGTAGGGGTTTAATGTTTAAATATTAGTATTTTAAGTGAGTATAACAAGTGAGTTTTTAAATTATTTCTCACAAACATAAGCTTAGAGTCGTGTGGCAGTTCTCTGAATTTTATCTTTCTAAGTTGATGTTTGATTGTTTCTATTGTTTGTTAATTCTCTTAGCTTGGCTTGATAATAGTTGAGTGTGCAAGTTCTCTGAGACCTCCATTTATTTTATTTTTATTGAGATATTGTTTGATTCTTTGTTTAGAATCTCTCTCACCCTTGCAGCTAAAGTAATCGTTTCTTGGCATGTCGCTCTCTTTATTATTACTGCTAGAGCCCAGATATCCCATTAAGTGTCTCCATCTCTCCAATCCTCTCTCTCTGGGAAATATCCAGGAGTGCCGTATACATTTCCTTATGCAGAGGCTTGCACTTTTTAAGCTCTGTTGAAGTCTATAATATAAACTCTAAGAGGCTGAAAGTTCAACATGATATTCTCTGGCTTTAAGTCTCTATGAACATAACCTAGCTTGTGAAGCTCTTCAATCCCCTCAACTATCTGCTATACAATCTAGCCAATTTATCTCTGACATTTATTGTCAGATAAGAATTCTCTGTAAGTCATTTCAAGTAATGGAAG
>ARYC01009533.1:0-16450 GCA_000711775.1 Oxytricha trifallax | reverse complement strand
TTTTTAAATGAACACCTCGTCAACCGCAACAAAACTAATCACTTAGGCACCCAGCACTGCCCCATTCACAGCAATTTCCGTTTCACCAAGTATGGCGCCCTCCAGAAGAGTGATGCTCAAACTTAGAAACAGGACATTGAATAGATTCAAAGCACTAAACCTCCAAAAACATACAGCTTCTAAAGCTATATCAAAGAGCAAGCATTCACAAAAAATTGGATAAGTAATTGGAGGATATACATTTTCTTGCGCGGACATGAGAACAGAAGTAAGTCAAGAGACAATTCTGCTCAGACTACTCCCAGATTTTAGCTAAAATTTATAAACTTGAGAAGCGGAAAGCGAATGCTAATTGTGAGCCCTCATCTTAGCATAGTGAGGCATATAAAATCAAGCAGAACAGCTGAGAGATTTTTGGGGTGCAGAAAGCTTAAAACTTTTCAAAGTTTAAGACCCTTAAATTAAGAGTTAAGAAAGAATGCGAAAACCTCTTCACCAATTAAACTTTAAAATAAATAAGAAGGAGTCAGATTGAGAAATGAGTGCACTTTTGTGGGGACATCTCCCATACAACTCAGATGTAGATCAAATGCACAAAAAATATGCAGAAGCCCTACTCAAGCCATCAATAGAAATATGGGAATCACAGCTTGATGGAGAGAGAGGACAATAATAAATGTATATTTATATTTTTCGAAAAATAGTAATTTGAGTGTTTTTATATCTGTAAATTTAATTCGCAAATGTTTTAATTCATTTAAATCATTCAATTTACTTTCATTTCTTATCTTATAATTCATTTTGAGTTGAGATTAATTTAATGTATTTAAACAGATTGAGCTCGATTATTAAAATTAAAATACTACATTTACTTATATATTTACAATAGATTTAATACTTTCATTTTTATGAATCATAAATAATCTTTCTTGCTCACATACCAGGATGAACTCTCATGAAAATAGGGAATCTAGGTTTTCCAGCATTACTCTTCCCCATATATTTATATGTGACTCTAGCTCCAAGTTTGGGTGGTTTCCTTCTTTAAGCATCGTTAAATCCTGAACCAATTTTGAATTCAATACCATCATCTCCTCTCATCAAAATGGCTCCACACATATCACTACATCTACCAGTACCTTTCTAATGACCAATTACTGTGGCTTCTGCATCATCAAACTTTTTGACTTTTAATAGGAGCTCACTGCGCTTGTTTTCATATTTGCTATTTGGATCTTTGATCATCATGCCCTCTCCTCCAGCTGCAGTCACCTTATCTAATTCTTGAGTAAGGTGTTCTACGTCTTTACATATTACATGAGGGTGAACCTTGATATAATCAGAGTTAAGTACATCAATGACTTCATGCATTTTTTTGAGTCTTTACTTGAAGTTTCCCTTTGCCTTTGGAGCATCGTAGACCATGTACTTTATGTTCTTCCATTCTTCATTCTTATCTTAACGTCTTACAATGCTAACAATTTTCTGGAAATCACCTCTTTTTGTCCACAATTCTCCATCGAGACATAAATCCTTTGGGAGTTGATCCTTAAACCAGTCTGGTGGATAGAAAAGGTTCTTGTTTCTTGTATACATGGCAGAACCATTCCAGTAACATCTTACTCCATCTAGTTTCTCAGACATTAACCAGCCTGTGGGATCATTCTTCTCTGGGTCATAACTCTAAGCAAGCATCACATTGATGCATCCTCCTCCCAGTGTTCCATTATCAATATCGCCCATTTCAGCTGCATCTGCTGCAGCAAGAATATGATCAATGTTATAATCTATCTAGTCCTTGCCGTAATTTCTTGCTGACCTTCTAGTTGGCTCTTGAGACAAGTGATCTGCTTATGATTGCTTCTTCTCCTCTTCATATGATTTAGCAGACTTCTTCTTTTCTTCCTGTTATTTGTTGGCACTACCTGAAGAAGTTGAGACTGAGGATTTTATCAAATCACTGCCGTGATTAGATGCCTAGTTCTGATCGGTAGCTCCCAAATTCTGTCTCTTTTTAGCATCAGTTTAGCTAGTTTGTGAATCCGCTGATGCATCTCTGTTTAGTCTCTTTAATTTTTATAAAGTTAATTCAATGAAAAAAGAGGAGTACTTAATTTTGTAAAAAAAAAGGGCTCTTCCCTATCTTATCTTGTTACTTCTTTTCTTCTTGCTCCTTCTTCTTTTGTTTTTGCCTATCATTCAATTCTTGCTTTTCATAAAAATCTGATTTTCTATGGATAGTAAATTTTCAATCAATTATGGTATGAAATTATTTCCATATATTATTCACATCTTTTGTAATTATAATTTGATAGTTAATTTCTATTCTAGGTAGTCCATAGCATCTTCCAAACTTTAATGGTTTTCTTTTTCTGTGGTTAAATGTTTCTAGTTAATGTACTTTCTAGTTTAAACTGAGAAATTATCTGTAATTGCCATTGTGATTCTGTTGCCTCCATTTTTAGAAAAAAATGATTTAAGGAGACCCCGAAACCCCGAATCCCCAAACCTTATAATTTATTTTTCTGTTGCATGACTTGCCATTAGAATTTTCCTTAAAAAGTTCATATGGTCCAACTAAGATATCGCTCGAACTAGCTCCAACAAAAGGGTTATAATTTTTATGAGATGAAACGCTGTTCATTTTATTTTGTGAGATTGTTTTAAATTGATATTTAGAATTGTTTTAATTATATTAAAAAGTATTGGAGTTTATATAATCAGAGAAATGATACTGGCCAGATTTTAAGTACGAATAGTATTTGCCAATGTATGTAAATATTGTATTCTCTTATGGAGTTCATGATTTTTCCTTATAAAAAAATTCATATTCTCTATAGGGATAATCCTAATTTTTATGTATAATTTGATTGATAAAATTAAGAATTATTGATGAAATATATCAAAGTTTTGGATGTGATTCATAAATTGATTGAATTTGTTCAAGGTTGTCACTGATAACTCATTGAACAAGTGCTTCAGGGGGCTCTGGTCCTGAGTGAGGTTGAGCATCTTTGTTTAAAACAGTGACTTTATAGAGTTCCAACAACTCATTTGTTTTTTCGTCAACTCCCAAGAATCTTACAGTGAACTCGTGCTCGTCAACGTGGACTTGTGAGAAACCGTGATATTTGTTCTGAGCATATCTATATCTGCCCATTTACATTCTTAAAATAAAATAGAGAATTTGTTGATTTTATTCGATTAGATTGATGGGAGATTAGGGCAAATCAAGTAGAGATCATAACCAGTAGATTAAGAAACGATTTAGTTTAAATATTTTGAACTGATGAATTGCGTAGCCCTTTTCGTACTCTTGATATCTAGATGAGTTGCCGTACATAAGCTCTTGCTCTGGGAGACATGAGTAGTCTTAAAGTCTGCCCTTTGGCTCAAAAGTTTCCATCTCTTCCTTAAGCATATTGACTATAAAAACCTTTTAATTTGAATTTATCTCTTCAACTCTAAATAAACCAAAGTGTGCTCGTGACCGTTCAAGTAGAAATCAAACTTGTGCTTCATCATAAGTGGGAGATAGTCAGTGACTAAATGTACATAATCTTAGTACCACTTTCCAAAGAGAGGATGATGTTGGATAGTTGCTTTCTAAATTTCTTTCAAATAAATTTTCACATCTCTAAGCTTTCTAACCTCTGGTGAAGAGAAAAGGAGATGACCACCATATTATAAGATATTGATTACAAAAGGCATGAATCAACGAACAAGGCTCCGAATTTCTTGAATTTATTCATTAACTTTGAGTAATAGAGCTGTGGCATATACCAGTTGTTGTATCTCTTACCGAGCTCGACTTCTTTATCTATATCGAAATAGCAATCATGATTTCCTCTTACAATAACATTATAAATCAATATTTTAATGCTTAAAGTATTTTTGACCTTGTCTTTCAAGTTTTCCCTTTCAGTGAAGAGGCTCATCATAACATCAAATTCAGCGTCTGTGGGGTTCAAACCATCAACAGGTGTTCCGACCGAGACCCGTACCCCCCCCCCGTACCCCTCTTCAAAAAAAAATACCCCTTCACACCGTAGCCCCCGTATCCCCATATTCCCCCGTCCCCTGATACCCCCCCTACCCCCCCATAAAATCCCCCATTTCATATGAAATTTTTAATCCACGCAGTCTGAATCGATTTCCTTCCTGACATCTCGATATCATATAATGATAATTTTATATATAAAAATATTATAAATTTTCAAAATTTTTTTCTTTGCTTATTAACACATAACAACATTTAAATTTTTATTTTTTATTATTTTTCAACGTCCGTCATCTCTTTTTTTGTATATACTCCCATAGGAATATATTTATTCATGAGTTGCTCATTGATTACATAAAAATTATTTCTAAAGTGTTTTACATATAATTTCCAACATTAAATACAACTCAATTCAGCTAATCTCAAACAAATTAAAACATATAAGATATTTTTGATATTACTTTTAGAATATAAATTCTTTCAAAAATGTATTAAATTAAATAATTTATTTTTTATTATCACTAAAATGTTACAAAGTCTCATTTTATAATTGCCTAATATTTTTTAATATTGTAGAAATGCATTTGAATTTGGAAATTAAAAATAAATATATGATAATCAATTAAATTCGTGGAAGTTAATTTTACTCGAAACCTAGGCAATATGGTACTTGTTTAATTTAGATTGAAAATTAGCTGAACACTACGTTTGCGGTATCCCTCTATTGCAATCCTGAAACGAGATGAATCAACTTTATATTTGGCATATAAATAAAATCACAAAAAATGAAAGTTGATTTATCTTGTTTCAGGATTGCAATAGAGGGATACCGCAAACGTAGTGTTCAGTTAATTTTGAATTCTAAATTAAACAAGTACCATATTGCCTAGGTTTCGAGTAAAATTAACTTCCACGAATTTAATTGATTATCATATATTTATTTTTAATTTCCAAATTCAAATGCATTCCTACAATTTTAAAAATATTAGGTAATTATAAAATGAGACTTTGTAACATTTTAGTGATAATAAAAAATAAATTATTTATTTTAATACATTTTTGAAAGAATTTATATTCTAAAAGTAATATCAAAAATATCTTATATGTTTTAATTTGTTTGAGATTAGCTGAATTGAGTTGTATTTAATGTTGGAAATTATATGTAAAATACTTAGAAATAATTTTTATGTAATCAATGAGCAACTCATGAATAAATATTTTCCTATGGGAGTATATACAAAAAAAGAGATGATGGACGTTGAAAAATAATATAAAATAAAAATTTAACTGTTGTTATGTGTTAATATGCAAAGAATAAATTTTCGAAAATTTATGATATTTCATATAAAAAATTATCTATATATGGTGACGAAAAGTCATGAAGGAAATCGATTCAGACTGCGCGGATAAAAAATTTCATATGAAATGGGGGATTTTATGGGGGGGGTATGGGGGGTACGGGAAGTACGGGTGTGAAGGGGGTATTTTTAGAAGAGGGGTAGAGGGGGGGGGTACGGGTCTCGGTCGGAACAAACAGGGTATAAATTATCTCCCATAGTCATCATGAAATTCATAATATAATACCAAATATCGATATTAACAATACTAAACCTGTAGCTCTCATACTTTCATAAGTCATATATTTTGAAGACTTATCAGCAACGATGTCATTCATTTTATTGAAAGTGAGATATGCTGGGTTCATTTCTTGAACGTAACCATAGTCACCAACCATAAAGAAATCAATGCCAACTTTACCAGTGGCCTTGGATTATTCAGTGATGTCGCAAGCTACGTGAGTTGCGATGCCTACCAGGGAAAGAATAGATAGGATATTTCTTTTCATTTATTATAATAATTATTATATGATCAATTGATTTCTATCAAATAATTACTGGCTATTGGGCAATAATAATTAAAATATATTTAAATTAATTGCTGATAAGTCTGATCCAAGAAACAACATCGATTTCATGATGCATAAGATTTTTCTGAATACTAGTTTTAACATTTTTTATAAAATAATTTAATTTCAATTTTGAAAGACAAGACTATCTATGCTGTCAGAGGAAATCTATTTAAATTTGAATCTTATACAATGAGTATTTTACAAAAATATAATTAACTCAAAGTTATTTGATATCGGTAACAACAAGAAATTTCCAAATATTTAATTAATTACAGAAAGCTAAATTCATGCCTTGCACTCTGCTCTAACTATTCTTATGCTAACGGAACTGGTGGTCATTTAATTTATCAAAATTGAGATAATTAAAGACACTCTATTATAGATGTGCAATTTTAAAATCCATAAACTCTTAGATTGTAATCATATTAACAATAAAACAGTTCATTCAATAATTTTACAGAAATTAACCTTTTAATTATTTCTTCTGGTATAGATATTTGTAGATAATAGGGTTAATTAATATATTGATCTTATTTTTTTAAAAAAATATTATTAAAAATTTCATCAAGTAAACTCGCTATTTAATTGAAAAATCCTATTTAAAAACTAGTTTAAATTGAGTATTAGCAATAAAAAATATAATTATACATATCTTTGTTTTATTTGAATGCGGAGACCCAGTAGTTACAGCTCTCGGCAATAAAATGTTTGAGTGGATGACTACCACCATGAACTAATGGGACAACGACACTTCAATTGTATGGAAAGCAAATGAAATATTTTTGATTTTTAATAAGAGACAAACTTTGGAGTATGCTCACTATCCATTCAGTCAAGTCAATATGCAAGTAAATATTTATTTTTTCACAAATATAGAACATAAACATCAGTTCACTACTGGATCTACTGGTTATATATGCAAATAAACAACAAAAATCGCAAAATCTCTTTTACAAATTTAATTTTTAATATTAAATAATCATGATTTGAGAACAATTCGAGTGAAAATTACTGAAGTAATAATTGAATAGTTAGTAATCTCTCTGTGCACATTATAATTTGCTTATATAATTTTGATCTAATTAAATTTACTAGAGAGAAAATTTTAAAATGGCACAGTTTAGAAAAAAGATTGGGACAGTAGCACTTAGGTACATGTTCGAACTCACAATTTTGAATGTCTCCATGGATCTCCCCTACTTAGTCAACTTATCAGTAATCTTCAAGAAAGGTAAGCAAAATCAACTGTAAATTTATAAATAAATATAAATAATTGAATTAGGAGAAATTAAATTTAATTTATTAAAATAAGTGTTAGTTTTATTGTAATTAATATATTTGAGTAAATTGGAATACGAAGAAAAGGATATATAAGGGAATAAAAGACTGATCAATTCTATTTAAGAGATGTTTTTTGAATAATTCATATTTTTCCATTATAAAAAAATCAATAGTTTCTATAATTTTTATATGGGCATACTATTTATTTTATTTTCTAAACCCATTTCCATATTAATAGGAAAATAACATTATAACATTAAATAAAAAATCCTCTCAAATATTTTTCATGATGAATTGATGATTTTAATTATCTTATAGGCCCAAAGAGACTTGAGACTAAATAGAAACCTCAAATAGGAGAATAAATTAAAAAAGTAGAATTTAATGAGGCCCTCACAATGGTCTCATCTATAAACAAAAATAAGCAAACTGGGGCGTTTGTGGAGAAAAATGTAAGTATCTTACAATAGTTTAGTGAAATAATCTAGCTCTGATTAATTATGATCAGGATAAATTAGTTAAATTTGCTTCGATAAACTTGCTATGGTATTTATTGAAAAATTCTATTTATAGGCAAATTTGTACATTTAATTCCAGAAAGGAGAAGCCTCTAAAAGTGTAGGAAGAGTTAAGATTAATCTTGGAGAGGCAGTCGATGTCCCAGAACCTATTCGAAAGCGAGTTGCTATAGATAAATTCAAGTATGATGGTTTTATTGAATTCTAGATTAAGTGCACACCAGCTTATATTCCAGGGGGAGATGGTGTCTCGTGTATTTCAGATGCCTTAAGTTGCGATAGTGGAGTTGACTCTGAATTTGACATTGAGGATTTTGAAGAGGAATCGAAGAATCCTGGTGGATTAAGAAAAGGCAGAAAACCAGCCACTGTGATTAGAACTCAAATAAAGAATAGCAGTGATCCCACTAAACCCCCGCTTATGATTGGCAAAGCTGTATCTTCTCAAGATTCTTTAAAAAATAGCTAGTATAAGTTTTTAACAATTAATGAAAAAAAATCCCCTATAAATTTTTACAAAAAACTCTCATTTCAACATTATAAGATGGTTAAAGTAGCGGATTTGATCCTTAAAAGTTAATAGACTCAAGTAATAGCAGACAGTAAGTTCTAGATAAATCAGGATCTCAAGAAAAAGTATCTGAAAGTTTAAGCAATAAAATTAAGATGCTCAGAGCATCAGGGTTCAAGAAGTAGACTATTTCTAGCATAAATAAAGGGGATGAAAATGAGGAAATCAAGACTGATAGATCATTAGCAACGAATAACGCAGATTTAGAATCAGCAAGATCTGGGACAAATGATAAAGTCACAATATCTGACATTGTGAAAAAGAGACCAGCGAGTAAAATTAGATTAAACAGAGCTCCCTCTGCTAAAGGAATGGAGGTTATAGAAGAAGACAAACAGGAAGATAATGGAAGAGACTCTAATACACAATTAAACTCAGTAAACCTAGAGAAGATCAGCTTAAACAAGATTAAATCATCGCCATCTGGTACTCATAACACCATGCCAGGGGATAATCAATCCCAAACTGCTTCTTAAACCACTCTTCCCTCGGTTTTAGATAGACAGCTCACAAAATAAAACCCCTCCCACTAGCCTTTGATAATACCAAGCGCTTAGATATTCTAGCAGCAATAACTAGCTAAGAAAGTAGAGTCCTTAGAATAAGAAAAAGTGAAGTTGATAGAGGACTATCAAAAGTAGCTCTAGCAGGTGCTTAAGGATAAAGACACTCATTTATAATCAGCCAATAAATTTGAAAATTAGATTCATAAGATTGAGACTGAGAGAGACAAGCTTCAGCTTAAGTGTTAGCAGAATGAGAATTAAATACAGAAGCTTAAAAATAAAATTGAGGACTTAGAAAATGACAATTTAAATGTGTAAAAGTAATTGAGTGAACAAAATTCAGATCTTTCAAAGCAATAACAAATAAAATTGTTTGGTATTTTTTTTAGCTTTTTCTATTTTAGTAACAAGACTAATAGAAGTAGAACCAAGTATAAATCCAAAAGCTTTAAGAGCAACTCGAAAATTCTGAAAAGTAGCTTTAAGATACAAAGAGTAGACTAAAAGATAAGGAAAAGCTGATTAAGTAGTAAGAATCAGACATTGAATCACTAAACTAGAATCTTGAGAAAATGAGGCAATAATTGATAGAGACTAAACAAAGCACGGCTTCTAGTCAATCTCAGATAGAGTAGAGTCTCAAAGAAAAAATTGTGAAACTAGACAGAGAGATCGAAGAATTGAAAAAAGACAACAGATTGAAGTCCAGATAGGTTGACGACCTCACTGTAAAAGTTGAAGAGGATGATAAAGAACGAGAGTAGCAAAAGTTTGTGATGGATAAACTCGAAAATGATAAGACAAGGCTGTAAGACTAAGTTAAGAAAGCTTAAGAAAAGGAGAAAGAGCAACTGAAGCAATATGACATACTTAAAAATAGCAACAAGCAGAAAGATCTATAAGCATAGTAAGAGCTCGAAGAAATGAAGAGATAGCTCGAACAAATTGAGGTCGAAAAGAATTCAGCTTTAAAACTCGCCAAAGAAAAGGAGAGGAAAATTAAGAAGCTTGAAGACAAGATAGCTGACTTGGATTAAGAAAAGATCAATCAATATAATGAGTACTAGGAGTAAGCTGAAGCTCAAAAGAACATGCTTGAGCTTTAAATGATTGATTTAAAGAAGCGTATATAAGAGCTCACAGAAAAAAGTGATGCTTAAAAGTAGCAGATCTCCAAATAGCAGGAGCAAATTACTTAACTCAAGCAATAGTTAGAGACGGCAAATCGAAATGCCTCAAAATCCCCTATGAGAAATAACATCTCAAAGTAAGTTTCTTTCTAAGATGATTAAAGAAGAGGGAGAGCTAACAGTCAAGCAAGAAGCGGCTCAACCTAATAAACAAAAGACAAGAATGCGGAAGATCACGAGTTATTGAGATAAAACAAAGAACTCTAGGATATGCTCGTATCTAAGGAAGAGGAAAGCTATATTACTGTCATGAACTTAAAACAGGAAGTATCTCGACTGTAAAGATAAGTGAAGGAAGGGCAGAATTAAAAATCTAGTACCAATAATGACAGAGAGCTGGCTAAGTTAAGTGTGGAGAATGAAATGCTTAAGAAACAAATAGAGGAGCTTTAATCTAGAAGCAGCAACATGAGTAGCAACAATCTATTTGATTAAAACGGATCAAAGAAAGCTAAAGGCGGAAACGACGATGATTCTTTAGAACAGAACTAACTTAAGCTTAAAGTAAGAGAGCTGAGAGAAGAGAATATTTAGTAGCACAATGAATTTGTGGAGCTTGCTAAAGTTCACCAAAATATGGAAGAATTGCTGGTTAAGGCGAAGATGCAAGCTGCCGAGCTAGATTTAGAAAATGACGACTTAAGTGTTAAGATTAATAAAAAGAATGAGATGCTGAAGAAACTTAGTGCTTAAGTAACTATGCTAGAAACAGAACTTGTGAGGTTGGAAGTTTATTACAATTAAATCTTATGAATATATGAATTTGAGGTCTAAGTAAGATTTAGGAGAAGCCTTAAATGCCGTTTATGAATACGAATAAACAGGGGCAGACAGAGAATTAATGACATAAATTGAATCAAACATGACTTTCAAGGAGGGCTAATCACAGAGATATGGTGGCAATAATGGCAGCAATGATAGCTTGGATATAGATAGCAATTCATCAAATAGTAAGGGAAATAAACAAAGCACTACAAGAAGTGATGGTAGTGGTGCCAAGAAAAATAAGACTACGGATAAAATCAAGAATTTCTTTGGGAAATCTAAAAAATGATAGCATTTTAGCTGCTAAATTTTGTGGGAATATAAATATATGAGAAGGGTTAAAATCATTTTTAATCGTAATTTAACTATTTACTTATCTTCATAGATTTATACTCAAAATTAACTAATTGAGATACTCTTATAAATGAATCATAAATATAGAAATCATTATAAGATTTTATAATCTTTTTATTAATTAATAAATAAATATGAGCAAGAAATTGACTGACGAAGTTTGCAGATTCTTCCCTAATTGCTCTAAGGGAGATTCTTGTTAATATGTGCATCCAGTTGGTACTTCTAATAATGCAAGTGGAGTTTTTGGGGGAAAATCTACTGTCTTTGGTTCAACCTCTTCTCCGTTCCAAAACTCTAAACTTTACATTTAATAACAAATTATTTAAACCCTTATTTCAAGAAATCACTAATTTCAAATGAAGTATTGTAAGTTTGAAGTTTATTGGTAACAAGAAAGAAATTGAATGTGTATACTTCAAGAAAGGCATGTGTAACAAAGGTGAGGCTTGTGATTTTAAGCATACTGGATCTTAAAACGCTGCTCCAACAACAAGCGCATTCGGATCAAATAGTACATTTGGTAATAATCAGAATAGGTATATCATTGTTAACTCCATTTCATATTTATATATAGCACCGAGAAGAAGCCTTAAGGGTCATTATTTGGATAGATAGGAGCTCCTACTACTGTTGGAGTTTAAGGTGGAGCTTCACTATTTGGCGGTATCAAACCTCAACTTATTGGAACAAATCCCATTTCAACCTCCACGGCCACACCTAGCTCAGGGAATCTATTCAGCAAAGGGGCTTCACTGTTTAGTAATTCAAATGCTAATAATACAAATCAAACTTCAACTATATTTGGTAGTACAACTCCTCAAAAGTAAAATGAGCAGCCTAAATCTGTGTTTGGTTAAGTTCAAGCAAATACATCTTAGAATCAACCAGCAACAACCTTCGGATTATTTAGTGGTTAACAAAATGCTAATGCTAAATAAACTTCTTTACCTAGTTAACTTCAACCTTTGAATCAATCAAATCCTCTTACAAAAGAAAGCAATCAATATTTTAGTTCATTTGTTGCAATTTATTTTTTAATTTCAATCCAGTTTCCTTATTCTCCGGTTAAACTCAACCTACAAGTCTTTTTGGAAAGCCCATAACATAACAGCCTTCTATATTTGGAGGTGTTCCTGCTTCATTCGGTTAAACAACAACTTAACCTTTGACTTAAAATGCTTAAAACTCAACTGTTGTTGGTTTTGGTGCTAAACAACCTCCTGTCCCATCTTTAATTTAAAATACTCCAGTTAATCAAACTACCACTCCATCTACGTCAACTACTACAGCTCCAGCATCTGTTTAATTATCAGCACTTGAAGAGATGAAAAAGAAGCTTTGCAATAAATGAAAGAGAGGTAAGCTTTGTAAGCATCAAACACCACAACTACATCTAATTCAGAAAACAGCAATAACAACACAGTATTATCTCAAAATTAACCAAAGGCTGATGTGAATAAAGTTAGCATAACAGGTGCATAGGGGTAACAGCAGAATAAATAAACTTAACAAACTCCAATTTCTTAAGTACAAGAATAGACTCCTCAATAGACAGCACCCGCTGTGGGATTATTGTAACAGAAGTAATAACCTCCACCTCAGGTTATGAATGTGAATGCTATGAAAATAAGTCAGGTTCATCAATTAAATCAGCAAATGATGCAAAACAAGTAATAATCTAAGAAGAAAGGCAAACAAGGGGCTTAGGCAAATCAGTAACATCAATAAGCTAATGTTTAAACTAATTTAATCATTATTTACTTATGAATAATTCCTATATTAAAGTTTTAACAATAGCAACAGCCACCTTCTAGAAAAGTAGAGTAGATTAACACTCCACAAACTCAAGCTCAATCTGAAACAAAACAGCCTTTAAACACGAAAGCTACTTTAATGAACATTGCCTAGCTCTAGAAAGAAAAGTAAGAGTAGGAAAAGAAGAACAAAGAAGAGCTTTAGAGAAAGAGACAGATCGCATTAGCTTAGTCTTTAGTTGCTGATAAGTAGTCAATGCCCTAAGGAACTATCAATAATCCTAGTAATACTACTCAGCAAAATGTGATTGAGTAGCAAAACCCTGAAAATGTAGAGATGAAAGATTAGTGTGTCCCTTTAACTAAACCACCCGCATTAATAAACTAAGCTGTAGCAAAAGATAATTTACTAAAAAATACAGTTCAATAGCAAGTCCCCGTTTAAATTAAAGAGAATTAGCAACCTCAAGCACAAGAAAGTTAGAGAATGGAAGTAGATACTGAAAATACGTCAAATCAAATAAATCTGGGCAAAAGAAAGTCTCCAGAAGATAGATAAGATACTTAAGATTAGGAAGCTAAAAGTTAAGTTCAATCAAATCCTGGTAGAGAATAAGAAAATGAATAAGGTTAGAGAAAAAGACTAAAATCTGATGATAAGCTGCTAAGCTAACCTATGCCTTAAGCTAAATCTATTGTTAATTATTGTTAAGCTATTGCTAATCCTCCTTAATAACTGATAGAACAAGCAAATCCTGAAAATGTAGAAATGGCTGAACCTAAACCTGAAAAAAAGCTTAACCCTGAAAGAAAACAATTCATCAAGAAAATTATACTCTTTTAAAAGCAAAGAATCTTGAAGGATGATGACTTCTAAGAATTCGAAGTCAATTCAATTTTAGATTCCCATATTTAGAAACCAGTCTTCACATTCAACGATATCATCTAGGTATACTCTTAAACAAAGGATCAAATCAGCTCTTAAGCTTAAGTAATCTCTCACCCTCCTCCTGTAAAAGAACTTAAACCTCAAACTTAAGTTTAAGTTATTCAGCCTCCATTATCACAACCAGTTGAAGAACAAATCAATACAAGTATTCCCATACCTGCTGTCGTTCAATAGTAAATAGAGGAACCTACTCCTCCTGTTTAGCAAGAAGAATAGTCCATAATCCCAAGCCATCCAATTTAACCCTAGATAATTTCAGACAATAAAACTGCTTAAACCATGACTTAAATATAAACAAATTTAGGCTCGCATCAACCTACTTCATCACAATAAGCCTTATTAGTACCACAGCAAGCAAAGAAAAAGATTACTCAGGCTTAAATTATGCAAGAAATTGAAGAGTTCAATCAACTTTTAGACAAACTTCAGGCAAGACTATAACTCAAGATGCCCTAGATTTCAGTATAAAGTGAGGAAGACAAGGAACATGACCGACTTGTCTCATTCTAGACAAAAGTCGACTGCTTAGTGGACTTCTTTGATAATTAAGCTGAGACACTTACTGAGAAAATAATCAGTGGATTGGGTGGAAGAAAGCAAAATGCAGCTATGTGAAAATGAATTAGAAAAACTAGCATTTTAAAAGATAAGAAAGTGAAAGTTTACTTTGATAGACAACAAGAATACATAATTTCTTTCAATGAATTAAGATTTTAATTTACTTTATTTTATGACTCAATTCTAAAATTTTCTAAATGGTTAGTCTGAATTATTTATTTTATGATTAAATTAAGGAAAAAAGCTCATTACTACTAAATGTTGATGTTTATTGTATTATTGATAATAATATTACCTGAGGTTAAGTTACCAAGCAAATTTGGATTGATGCCAATTCCCACATTGTTTCCATTTACCCTATGAAAACTGTTTTTACTTAGTTAATTTTTCTGCTACTACTATTAGTTCCTATTTGATATTGACCTATGAGCATGATCTTGTGTAGCGAATATCTATTGCATATTTTACTATTGCTACAGTTGCATTTACTAAGATTAGATTTGTTAAGCTAAAAGTTATCCCTATAGTGTAGATAAATTCAAAGTGTTTCTTTGTTCATTTAAAGCACCTACCACAACATTAGACTTTCGTTTATGAGCTGCAATCGTATTTTGAGTAATTAAATTTGTCTTAGTTTAGGAGTTGTTTGATTAGGTCCCAAGATTTTATTGTTGTGGGTTTTAAGCTTGGAGAATTTATATCCCAAAACCCATCAAATCTTTCTTTATTCTATCATTTTATTTATCAATCAAACTAAACTATCATTTAAAATAAAACATACATCGATAATACAAAAAATTTAATAATTTGAGTTTAGTTCTCTTTTCCTACTATGGCTAAAGTATAAACTAAGCTTGTTTTGGGTTTTAGTTTATGCTTTAATAGCTATTATTTTTTAGTATTGGTAAGTTGATATTCTAAGATTATATACCATTTAAGCCTGTGTTTATGTTCAAACCTAGCCCTGAGATATTTTGACCTTAATTTATCACTTTTGATGTTTAATTGTTTCTCTGGTTAAAGCTATCACCAAATATATTGATATTTAATTTAGATTGGTCAAGCATGTTACCCTAGGACATAGAAGCTGCAGAACTTTAATTTATAATGTTTTGATTGTTATAGCTTTGGCTTTAAATTGTAGACATGTTATAACTCCCTACTTTTCTGCTGTTCCCAAAACTATTTTCGAAAGATAAACTTCCAAAACTTTGATTGTTATTTGGTTATTATACCCCTGAAAATTGATAGGGATCATGGCTATTAACTCTCTAGTTATTTAGCTGAAATTATGGTTGAGTTATCTATGTCAAATTTTATTGCATATACTATTAATTTTACATTAAAATCATTCGATTTGCCGATTTACTATCAATGCCCACATTCTTGGAAGCCTTAATTCTACGATTCATAATGTTAATATGTTGCTGCTATTGCTAATTATTATTAGGAAGTGGCAATTATTTTGATAATTGCTGCACTTGATCTTATTGATAATTTTGATTTTAAGGTTAATTGATGTAATTGAAGTTGGCAATGTTTTGGTCTAAGGAAGGTTGCTAATTCAACAATAATGACAAGTTCTACTATTGATTTTAAATTTAAGTCTGATTATTCGATGAGGTCTTGAATTTCTAGTAGACTTATTGAACTTTAGGGTCTTCATAACGCAAATTCTTCAAAATATACTGTTAAAAGCCATTTTAAGTTTCAACATCGCTCTATCCTGTTAACATTGATTTATTCATCTATCTCGATTATTAACTATCCTTTTATACTAAATAATTATCAATGGAATTTAATCAAAGACAAATATTATAATTGTTGAAGTAGGATTGTTATGCTTTACCAATACTTTGAATCTAGTAGGGACTTCTCTCTACCTATTTCTAATAGATAACTCTTGACTTATTATTCAGGTTTTAGTTTTATTGATGTTTATAGGCATACTAATTTATGAGAGTATACTATTCTCTTTAGTTTTCATCTGTGAAATCAAAACCCCAAAACCCCTTAGTGAGGTTTATAAGTGCTTTGATTTGTAGGGTATAGTTGGGGTCTTATTGGGGTTAGTAGAGAAAACGCATGTTTT
>ARYC01009530.1:0-12416 GCA_000711775.1 Oxytricha trifallax | reverse complement strand
TCTGTGAACAATTCGGCGTATCAGCTGAGGAACTTCAAAGAAAAATTGGAGACAAAAAAGTCAAAAAGGAAAAGGATATTCTATGAAATTATGTGCCAGGACTATGATAAGGTCTTCCTCTTAGTGTTCAGCATGTTTGTATTAATTCATTAGCAACTTATTAAAAGAATAAATTTTACAAATTTAAAGGTCTCTTTGTTTTATCAAATAACATAAATAACTTAAAATCAAATATATTTTAATTCTATTATCACACAACATATCAAACTGTTAATTTTCAAAACAATTGAAGAATTGATTTTCCACCTGGTGGGGCGTGCATTCTAACTGATGACTTGTCAGTAGTTGGACCGGAATTGCTTCCAGATTCGACTCTTTGACCGAACACTGGATCTCTACCTGTTTATTTCTACTGATAGCCGCCTCCATAATTTTAATCATACTTGTTGCTCTAGTTCCCTCTGCCATACTGTTGATTTGAATTAACATCTTAGTTATCATAGTTACCATATGATTGCCTTGCCTTTCTTTGAACCGAAAGCTTAATTGTTGTTGTAGCTACTGCTGTTATCAGTACCAAAGATATCGTTTGATGACTTGAATTAGTCATTCTGATATTTACCTCTGGGTTATGCTTAGTTTTGAGCTTAATATCCTTAGTTACCACCGTAACCTCCTCTGTTCTTGTTCATATCTTGTTATTTGTAAGCTGGCTGTTAGTATTCTTCTTAGAATTAATTGCCAATACTGAAATTAGATTTTCCACCTGGTGGAGCGTGCATTCTGACTGATGGCTTGTCATCAGTGGCACCTGTGTAGTGCTTTTGAGGGGACTGTCTGTCGTATTGATTGTCGGATTATCTGTCGTATTGAGAGTTCATCCCTCCCTTCAATTTTTGCTTGTTGTCTATAGTTTTAGTTGGGGCTCCAGCGAGACCTACATTCTCTGATGGAACTTGCCCGTAATATCCGTCATAAGAATTCTTTTGGTAAGATGAGAAGTAATCGTTCACCTTGTTTTGATATTGCTGAAATTATCTCTATGACAATAGTTTTATAGGTTTTAAATAAAGTCTTCTTAATTTATAAAATTATGATAATATTATCTTTGATTAGTATCTTGATCACCATTCCAACCGATATTGTAGAAATACATTTGAATTTGGAAAATTAAATATAATTAAATTAAAAATAAATCAAAATAGTGGCAGTTAAAGTTGGCCAATTTAAACGATCTTGGCGCCCGGCTCATTCAATAGAGAATTCAAAATTAGCTGGACTTTACTATTGGCGGTACTATTTTTATCGCATCCCTGGAGTGAGATAACTTCACTTTAATGTGAGGGTATAATTTATTGAATTTAGAGGTGTTTAATTAAAGTGAAGTTATCTCGCTCCAGGGATGCGATAAAATAGTACCGCCAATACTAAAGTCCAGCTTATTTTTAATTCTCTATCGAATGAGCCCAAGATCGTTTAAATTGGCCAACTTAAACTGCCACTATTTTGATTTATATTAAAATTAATTATATTTAATTTTACAAATTCAAATGT
The DNA here is from genome assembly GCA_000711775.1 of Oxytricha trifallax. Classification (NCBI taxonomy): domain Eukaryota; phylum Ciliophora; class Spirotrichea; order Sporadotrichida; family Oxytrichidae; genus Oxytricha; species Oxytricha trifallax. The sequence goes on along the minus strand of ARYC01009530.1, from coordinate 10,862 downwards.
ATTTCTACAATACTAAATGAGGAGTTTTCAAATTAATAAATACAAATAACTATTCCTCCAGGAGCATTACGAATTTTAACGCTTGGCTTTCCGTCTTGGGCGTAATCCCACTCGTGCTTCATTATGATCTATAAATTTGAATTATAATTTTGTTATTTTTTGAATTGATAAAAATCCTTTTTAACAGATCAATGCAACATTTACTTTTAACATTAGAGATTATCTTAATATATAAAATACAATTTTAAAATTCCAATTCAACGCATTATCAAGTTTTTTAATTGCTTTTTGATTGTCTATTGAGCAAATTAATGAGGAGTACTGAATAAAGAGAGGGCATTAGTATCGCTACTTGGTATATTTCTCTAAGGACTTGACTGCATAATTTATTAGCCCACACTTTGTGAGCTATTGTGACTGCTATTTCCAATAGCTTTTTATTTCTTTGATGCTGGCCCAGTTAACTAGTTCGGTTAACCTTAAGTTAAAGCTTTCATTTAAGTCCCCATTAACATGTTGTTACCTTAAAGATTGCTCATAATTGCCATAGGATTTTAAAAGTCTTGTTTATCTTGGCATTGGATTAAATCCATGTAACCTTGAGTGAGACCCCCCATACCTGCAGTCATCTATAGTAGAGAATTTTATCAACAATAATAAATTGAATTAGAATTTAAACTTACATTTTATTCCTGCATCCACTTAGGATCAACAGGTCTACCTGCTGCTTCTCTTTCTTCTCTGCTTTCAAAGACAGTTTCATGAGTGTTGAAATTCTCTGGACAATTGCAACCATGCTTACTAGTGAATCATGTGTGACAATTTTTGCATCCAGGTTTCAAGCATTTCTTAGTGTTAGGATTGTGATCTCTGCAGGAATGTTTACAAAGGCACTTCAAGTCTTAAGATCCGACTAAATTACAAAAGTTAAAATTAAATGAGTTTAGATTTCAAGAATCTTTCGCTTTTAAGAGCTCTAATGATTTTAACATAACTATTCAATGTTTAAACTTACATATTGGTACATAAGTGAACATTTTACAGGGACACTTTAGAGCTCTACAATGAACTTTTTTGCCCTTCACATCATCGAAATTATGTTCTTTGTATCTATGACCACAGAAGCATTAAGAGGCTGGCCCAATAGTTCTGCAATCTATGCCTTCTGAATTTCTCCATTAAACATACAATCTGTTTTTCCTAGCTTCTCTGATATTTTGTTTAAACTCCTCGTATTCTTTCTCGTTCATCATTTTCCCACCATCTGCGTTTCCCACAATACTAAGATAGAAGTTTAATAAAAATTTTCCTTCAAATTTCAATGATTTTTGACTTACTTTACGTATTCTAAATAAGCATCAACATGCTTAGCTGCTTCATTATAAATAACTAATCTTTCCATTATTTTTCAATACAAATTTGAATATATTATATTTTTAATTTAAATGCACTATATTTTGAATTTACTAATGTTATCACCTTGAATTTCTAAATAAACCCTTTATTTTATAAGTATAAATGCATATAAATAATGTATATGATTCTTATTTTATTGTAAGTAATAAATAAATAATTTCATCCGACAGATAAAAATAAGCAAATAAAAATGCTATTAAACGTAGATTTCAACGCAAACATAAAGCCAAAGCCATCATAACAGAATGGAGAAAGTTAGGGTAAGCAAGAGAAAAACAGAGATAAATATAAGAGAAGCAAGTAGAAAATCATAGATAGAAAGTTTAACAGAAATTAAAACTAGAATAGAGATGACCAGCAAATGGAATATAGCTATTAAATTTATATTATAAAGAAGAAGGGGTTTTGGGGTATTTATTATAATAAGAATATTAGGTATTGCAGTTTTTTTAATGGGAAATAACAATAGAAGTAATTTATAAAGTTAGCAAAGAATCTAATAGATAAATGACATAATCACTGAAAATAATAGGGTTATAAAATAATTACTCTTTAAAATTTTATTTTTAAGAGGAATAATACACTTTCTTTAAATCAATAGAAAGGCTTCAGAACATTGAATGAAGGAAATTAAGCTTAAGAAGTCATTTCAGTAGCAGATCAATTGATAGCTCCAGTTCCTCAATTAAATAATTAGAAATAAGATTTCAACCAAGTTAAGAGATTCAATACTATCTTACTTTTTAAAGATGTGTTCACAATAATAATTTGTTTAGTGTAAAGAGCTATAAATAATATTATCAGCGATAGATCAAAGCAAATTAGCAAAGATAAATCCCTATTGCGAAAGTCTACATTAAAGTCGAGACAACAAAAAGGCGATGAAAGCGATGATTACGATATCGAAATGAACCCAATTGTAAAATCAAATCCTGTAGCACCAATTAACAAAACTGTACCAGTTCAAGCTGCTGAACCACAAGATTAACTATCAATTGTAGCATAAAAAGAACAAGTGCAAACATAAAAGTAGGCTGCTCCTATTCCAGAATAGAAATAGGGTGCATAGGGTGCTACTGAAGAAGACTTAACATAGAGGAAAAATATATCTGCACCTCTAGAAGTATAGATACCTTTAGTTGATGAACAGGCTGAACAGCAAGAAGGTGAAGTATTTACTGGTGAAAAATTCTCTGACTTACAAATGACAAACTATAGCGGTCTTAAAAGAGAATCATTATTTCAAACTTTCTTTTATATCTAAATTTTCCTTTAAAATGTTTCTTAATGGCTTTGAGCAGTTGACAAACATCCAAAAGAGTGCCATCCCAGTTATCTTGAAAGAGAGAAATGTGATTTTAAAGGCGGAGACAGGAAGTGGTAAAACCCTAACTTACTTGATCCCACTCTTAGAATATCTCTCAAATCAGTCTCTAAACAAGGAGAAGATTACTAGAGATAACGGTACTTACTGCATCATTTTTTCACCCACAAGGGAGCTTTGTGTTTAGATTGAGATTGAATTGAAAAACTTTTGAAGCTTGTCTATTATGTCGTCGCTGGTACCATAACAGGAGGAGAAAATCCATAGAAAGAAAAGTCTAAATTAAGAAAAGGTATGACTGTGATTATATGCACACCAGGGAGATTCTTGTATCATTTGCAACATACATCTGCTATCAACCTCAGTCATTTGAGCTATTTAATTTTTGATGAGGCAGATAGAATTTTGGATTAAGGTTTCGATAGAGAAATGACTTAATGTTTGAATGTAGTTAAGAAGAAAGTTCCGCATAAATTTTCAACTCCCCTAGACAGTGGAAATTTCTGGAGTGATACTCTAAAAGTAAACTTTGTGTCTGCTACTCTGAACAGTAAAGTTAAGTCACTTAGCCAAATGCTTATGTAAAACTATTCAAAAGTAGGTTTCGAAAAGAATCTTAATGAAGAGGAAGATCAAATTGCACAAATTCCAAAATAAAGCTAACAATACTTTATGGAAGTACCCACTCAATACAGATTACTTTACTTATTAGCCTTTCTATATGCTCATCAAGATGAAAAGGTTTTAGTATTCATAAGCAACTGTGAGTTAGTTAATTTCCTCTATCATTTAGTTAATAACTTGAATTGGAATAACTTTGGTAAAAGAGACGATTTCTATCAAACCTAAGGTGCATAAGGCGTTGAAGAGGAAAAAGCTTAAACTTTATGTGGAGGTCACATTTACAAACTCCATGGTGATATGGATCACAATGAGAGAAAAAAAAATTTCTTCGGATTCGATAAGGCAGATTCAGCAATCTTGATTTGCACTGATGTTGCGTCCAGAGGTTTGGACTTCAAGCATGTGGAATGGATTTTATAATATGATTTATCTAGTAACATTAAGGAGTATGTTAATAGAGACAGTAGAACAGCTAGAATTGCAACTACTGGTTCATCCCTTTGTTTTATCATGCCTTAAGAAAGAGGATAAAAGAATTTTATGTTGTATTTCTTGATACATTAAACACTTGAAAAATAAGCATCATATTGAACTACATCAAAAGACAAGATTCGAAATGATCAAGCAATTCCAAAAGAAAATTCAAGTGCTAAACCCTAAAAAGAGTATGTACTTTAAATAGCTCAAAAATATCGAAGATGAAGATGAAATGCAAGAAGCAATTCACAGATTGAGGCATTTGCTTAGATACACTGTGGAGTAAGATGGGTTGAATCTCATTAATATGGCTTAAATTGCAAAGAACTCTTCAACTAGAGCCTATGCTGGACATGCTCATGATATGAGAAGCATCTTTGAAATAAACAACTTGAACTTGACTGAATTCGCAAAGTCTTTCGCTCTCCACAAAAACCTTATGTCTGTAGGTCTACCTGCTCAAAGCGTGACAAAAAAGATGGTTCATTTAAATCAGGGCCAACATCAGGCGCTACAGTTTCATTCGACGATGGCCAACTTTACTCCAAGAGGTTGAAGAAATAACAACAGAAGGGTTTGGAGAAGAAACTTGGTTCAATTAGTGATGATGCATAGAAGGTGAGAGTCATGGGTATGATCAGTGACTTGAAGAGAGCTGTGTATGTCAATGAGGATAAAGTCGCATTAAGAAAGAGGAACTTCGAGAAGGCAAGGCATAGTGTCGGCAAGAAAGTTACAAATAGTAAATAAATTTTTATATAAATGCTTTTTATTAGTAAAAAAGTATTAGATGAATTTATTTGAAGTACAATTGAGTTTATATTACCAATTTAATTAAGAAATAATATGCATTTTAAAAATAATATTGTCTGATGAAATGATGGGAAAAAATAATAATAAATTTATAAAGATAGATCTAAAAAATATATCAAATATATTAATATAACTCAAAATAAAGTGAATTTTAAAAATTGGAGTTTTATTTTAATAATAGATTAACAAGTTAAGTTTAATATCTTAGTTCTGAAATTGATATAAAAAATAAAAATATTTATATATCTTAATTTATAAAGAAGTTTCTAATGTTGTTTTTGATAAAATTTTTAGAAATAATTCGAATAATTTAAGATAATTAATAGAAAATATTTAATGATAATAATTTTTAATACTAAATTACAAAATATTAAATTCATAAGAGTTTTATATTTATTTCACTAATACATTATTTGTTATGGATATAACAAAATAAATATAAAATAAGGATTTATATTAACTATTATAATATTAAAAATCTCTCGTAACAAAGATTAAAATGAATAAAATTAGTTCAATAGCCCTTACTGTCCTTGCCTCAGCTACTCTTACTCAAGCTGAGCCATGCTGGCAAGATGCTTATGGTAGAGGAGATGGTAAAGTCATTGCCTCCTGCCAAGAAGGATGGGAAAGAAATGGTGCACTTTGCTACCCCAATTGTTTTTATAATTTTTTAAAAAAAGTTCTTTATACTGATAAAACTTAGTTCTATATAAGTTAGGATTAATTGTGATGATGGTTATCACGGAGTTGGTCCAGTCTGCTGGTAAAGATGCCCAAGTGGCTTCACTGATACTGGTATTGACTGCCTCAAGCCCAAGTCATATGGAAGAGGTGTCGGTTACGCACTTTGGCACAAGAGCAAGTGCCAACATGATCACCCAGAGGGATGTGAGAAATGGGGAGCATTCTACTACCCCAAATGCAGAGAAGGCTTCCACAATGCTGCTTGCTGCATCTGCTCACCAAACTGCATTAATGGCCAAACTGATATTGGAGTCTGATGCCAAAAGAAGACCTATGAAAGAGGTGCCGGTAAACCACTAGGATGCAGCAGTGGTCTCGAAGAATCTGATGCACTTTGCTATCCACCCTGCAAACCAGGCTTCCACGGAAATGGTCCAGTTTGCTGGGAAAACTGCCCTGCTGGCAAACACTCTTGCGGTGCTCTCTGTGCTGATTCAGCAGATCAATCAATAGTCATAGTGAATAAGGAATAAAGTTTCTTTTATTAAAATTGAAAAATGCACTTCATCAGTTAAAAGTATCGTAAGCAACGTCTTTGAAGTTGCTGTCGAAGTAGCTGTTGCTGCTACAACTGGAGAGGTCGATATCCCAGGCATCTTGAAACACATTGGTGGAGCTGCTATCGAGCTTGCCAATGCTGTCTGTGATAAGCCAGCAGCTTTCTATGATGTCTAAAAATTTTCATCAATCTATAACAACGGAGTTAGCGTTTCCGATTATGACTACAGCAGCGAGGCTGACTTTTAACCTATCAATAAAGAGGAAGTTGAAAAACACCCTTAACACGAAATTCACCACCACCACCATCATCAACATCAAGAATGATTGAGTGTTATAACCTAGTAAATCTTATTGATAACTCTGGAATCAATAAATCTAGAATATCTAAAGAAGTATTTATCATATTTATCAAATTCAAATAAATTGTGAAAAGATTTTATATAATTAATATTATTATAAACTTAGTCTTATATAATTTATGAGTGTTAAGAAAGGAGCAACAACAGGTGCTGAAGCTGATGTAATAGAGAGGCAAGGGACATACACTCCAGGAACAAGTAGTGACTACGCCACCCGAGCTGATCTGAAACGAAGCCGAAGCTCCAAGTCTTTCTACAACTAGGAACACGATAGAATCACAAACAACGAAGGGATTTTTGCTACTTTGAGTTGATTGAATGAGAGCAGTTCTTAGATCATCAAAGCCATTAACGAACCATCTAACTTTATGCATATTTGTGACAGGTTAAAACTGTTATCTGATTGCAAGATGATACTCCATCCATTATCGTCTGCGACTTTTTTTTTATCAATCGATTGATTTTTGTAGAGACACTGAAGTCAAACCCAGTGTATTCTCTAGACTTCGGTATATATATGGTTCTAATAATCAAACAAGCTAATATAGAGCTATAAAATATTTAAATCATAAATTAAATAAGAATGATTAATATATGGTAGAGATCTCTATTAAATTTGTTTTCTATTTTATTAACTCCCGCCTTTTAACTATTATCTATCTATCATCTATAATAAACTATTGGAAGTTAATTATTTAACCTTTACAATATGAAACATGGTCCATATATTTTGTGACTTGCTAATATTTTTTTCAAATGACTCTGCTTTATCAATTATATGAATAAACAGATCATCTTAAAAAGCTAATAAAAAATATTGCCTATCTATATGATAAACTTAAACTATCAATTTTAAAGTTAGCGTAATTTAAAACACCGTACCTTTTCTATTTCATTTAGTAGGAAAGTCACTATTTCTAATTAAATATTTTATTATAATTAATTTACCTATTAAAATATACTTGAGTACTAATACTTAACTTAATATCAAATCTTTCATTAACGCAATTCGCTCTAATAATAGATTAAATTGAAATTAGTATTCCAAATTTGAATAGTTAATTTAAACATTAAATAAGTTCTTGACCTAATTTCTTAAGTTCTCAGACTTTGAATACCATCCTGAACACTATAAAGATATTAATATACAAAATATCATTTTAAGTTTAAAATATTTAAGATTGTATTGCTAAATGATTGAACTTACTGTCTCTTTGTTCTTGAGTAAGGGTCTTGAGTAGCTCAACCTAATAGGTAACAATCAAATCTCCCTTGTCAGTGGGGTATTCATATACTGGCATACCCTCACCTCTTATCTTTTCTACTTCACCAGGTTTTGTAATTTTATTTCTATTGATCTTTATGATTTTACCGTCTAAATGAATCAGTTCTTTCTCAAAACCTTATAGAGCCTGTTTCAATGTAATTTTAACTGTTGTTTTCAAGTCATTGCTAGATCTTTCTAAGACTTTGTGGGGAAGGGTTTCCACCTTGAAGACTACTTCACCTGCTCTTACATTGACATACTCGTTAGCTGAATCTCTAAATTTCTATTATAAAGAGTAAGATAAACTGCTGTATTTTGAATTCATTCGACGAATTAAAACTGAAATCATCCATTATAAAGTTTTGATCACTTGCACACCGTTGTTATTGTAATGGTCAAGATGAGCACAATGGCTGAAAGCACGTGAACACGAAACTGTTAGGATGTGTGCTCCTGGACACTGATTTATTTTAACTTCATTTTACGAATTAAAATGAAATCATGCATTATTAAGTTATAATCACGTGAATACTGTGGTTACTGTTATGGTCATGACGAGCACAATGGCAGATAGCACGTGAACACGAACTTAGTGGGTTGAGTAATGGTCGTGGTCTTTGCTATATATAAATTTTATTCGACGAATTAAGACTAAAATTATCCAAGTTAAATTGATAATCACGTAAACTCCGTGGTATCGGTAATGGTCTTTTCGAGCACGATGACAGAAACCATAAGAACACCAATCTGGTGGATTGAGTGGTGGTAGTGGTCTATCACTTATTTGAATTTCATTCGACTAACATAAACTGATATCATTTATAATCAAGTAATGATCAGGTAAACACCGTGGTTACTGTAATGTTCACGAAAAAGTCGTTGGCAGAACCAATGTTAATTCGAATTTGGTGGGTTGAGTGAGGGTTGTAGTCACTGCTCTATTTTTACTTCATTCGACAAACTAAAACTGAAATCATGCAATATCAAGTTATGATCACGTTAACTCCGTGATATTGGTGATGGTCACGACGAGCACGATGACAGAAACAACATGAACACGAACCTGATGGGTTGTGTGATGGTCGTGGTCATTGCACTATTTTGACTTCTTTCGACGAATTAAAATTGAAATCATCCAATTTAAAATGATGATACTGTGAACTCCATTGAAACTTTCATGCTCACAAGGAGCACGATGACATATACCACGTGAACACGAACTTGGTAGGTTGTGTGGTGGTTTTTGTCTCTGCTCTATTAATTTCATTTAACGAATTAAAACTGAAATCATGCATTATCAAGTTATGATCACGTTTACTCCGTGGTATTGGTTATGGTCACGACGAGCACGATGAAAGAAATAACATGGGCACGAACTTGGTGGGTTGAGTTAGGGTAGTAGTCACTGCTTTATTATAAATTCATTTGACGAACTAAAACTGAAATCATGCATTATCAAGATTTTATCACTTTCACATCGTTTTTAAAGTAATTGTCATGATGAGCACAATGGCTAAAAGCACGATAACACGAATCTGCTGAGTTGTGTGGTCAATAAATGACCAGAATAATTATATTCGGGTGTTTTTGGGAAATATAAATTGCAAGTTGAGTTTTGCCGGGGAAAGGTTCGGCTCCAGGGCCAAATTTTAAAAATGGAAAAATGGACAAAATGACCCCCCTATAACTTTTGAAAATGACTATATATCTGGTGTTCCGGTGTCACACTCTTGTTCAGGAGCCCAAATTTAGTGGATTTGCTTAATTCCAGGTCATCTCATGAATTTCCGTGACCCTCTCCCGCTGCCTTGAAAACCCTCAAAATCGATGTTTAACACACTCACTCATCAATTCCTATAATAAAACTTAATATGGCTGTATCTTTGCGCGCTTTGAAGATAAATTAATTCTGATTTTATATTCGTGTTCAGCGAGGTCAAAATGACCAGAATTGATATTTTCGGGAGTTTTTGGGAAATATAAATTGCAAGTTGAGTTTTGCCGGGGAAAGGTTCGGCTCCAGGGCCAAATTTTAAAAATGGAAAAATGGACAAAATGACCCCCCTATAACTTTTGAAAATGACTATATATCTGGTGTTCCGGTGTCACACTCTTGTTCAGGAGCCCAAATTTAGTGGATTTGCTTAATTCCAGGTCATCTCATGAATTTCCGTGACCCTCTCCCGCTGCCTTGAAAACCCTCAAAATCGATGTTTAACACACTCACTCATCAATTCCTATAATAAAACTTAATATGGCTGTATCTTTGCGCGCTTTGAAGATAAATTAATTCTGATTTTATATTCGTGTTCAGCGAGGTCAAAATGACCAGAATTGATATTTTCGGGAGTTTTTGGGAATATAAATTGCAAGTTGAGTTTTGCCGGGGAAAGGTTCGGCTCCAGGGCCAAATTTTAAAATTGTAAAAATGGACAAAATGACCCCCTATAACTTTTGAAAATGACTATATATCTGGTTCCGGTGTCACACTCTTGTTCAGGAGCCCAAATTTAGTGGATTTGCTTAATTCCAGGTCATCTCATGAATTTTCGTGACCCTCTCCAGCTGCCTTGAAAACCCTCAAAATCGATCTTTAACACACTCACTCATCAATTCCTATAATTAAACTTAATAGGGCTGTATCTTTGCGCGCTTTGAAGATAAATTAATTCTGATTTTATATTCGTGTTCAGCGAGGTCAAAATGACCAGAATTGATATTTTCGGGAGTTTTTGGGAAATATAAATTGCAAGTTGAGTTTTGCCGGGGAAAGGTTCGGCTCCACGGCCAAATTTTAAAAATGGAAAAATGGACAAAATGACCCCCCTATAACTTTTGAAAATGACTATATATCTGGTGTTCCGGTGTCACACTCTTGTTCAGGAGCCCAAATTTAGTGGATTTGCTTAATTCCAGGTCATCTCATGAATTTTCGTGACCCTCTCCAGCTGCCTTGAAAACCCTCAAAATCGATCTTTAACACACTCACTCATCAATTCCTATAATTAAACTTAATAGGGCTGTATCTTTGCGCGCTTTGAAGATAAATTAATTCTGATTTTATATTCGTGTTCAGCGAGGTCAAAATGACCAGAATTGATATTTTCGGGAGTTTTGGGAAATATAAATTGCAAGTTGAGTTTTGCCGGGGAAAGGTTCGGCTCCAGGGCCAAATTTTAAAAATGGAAAAAAGGGACAAAATGACCCTCCTATAACTTTTGAAAATGACTATATATTTGGTGTTCCGGTGTCACACTCTTGTTCGGGTGCCCAAATTTAGTGGATTTGTTTAATTCCAGGTCATCTCATGAATTTCCGTGACCCTCTCCCGCTG
>ARYC01009529.1:0-10710 GCA_000711775.1 Oxytricha trifallax | reverse complement strand
ATATCAGCAAACTAAAATGAGCGCTAACCTTTTGAGAAGAGCGGCATTACTTGGGTAAAGTCAATAAAAATTATCATTCCAGTAAGCAAGAAAAGTTGAGATCAGAGACGCTTTACTTAGTGGGAGCCTACTTATGACACTTTGACCAGTCTAGCTTTGATATTTAAATATAAGTTAAGTAGGAGGTCATCATAGAATCTGTGCATATTGAGGAGGAGTTTAAACAACCTGCCATAGAGCATTAATAATTACCTGCCAAAGTTGACTATTAATGCAAAGAATGCAATAAAGTTTTCCTCTACAAGCCAACTTACAAGAGACATTTGAGAGATATACACAACGATATGCCTAGGTTATATCTAAAGCATTATAAGAAGGATGGTAAGAATATTGAGAGAAGCCATAAACTCTTACAAGACATCAAAGTGCACTTAAAGAAAAAGCATTGTCAAAGCTTTGTGTTTATTCATGATCCTACAGGAAAAATGTCCTTTAAAAAAGAAGGCCAAGAAATCCAGCTGAATTCCTTAGGGTTGAGGTAAAGAAGTAAGTAAAAATAGAAAAAGCAGTTAAGAACCTCCCACTTTCAGAGATCAATAAAATTATGGTAAAAATTGAGGCAATAAAGATTCCAGTCTGGAAAATAATTGACATAGATTCTTGTCTTGAAAGTTACCTCACTCTAGAAGATTTAATAGAGAAGAGATTTATCACTAATTACTATTACGCTTACAAAATTCATCCTTTCAATTACTTTCTTGCTGATGACAAGTTAAAATGGAATTTGCAAACGAGTATTAAGCTTTGTAATAAGGAAAATTTTAAGATTGCAGGTATATTCTTTAGCTTGATACCATTTTAGTTGAAAAAGATCTTGTAGAATTTAGGAAACCTCTCCTTGAAATGACTTACAGAGAGTTTTTATCTGACAACAGATGCCAAAGGTAAACTGGCTAGATAGTCCAGCAGATAGATGAAGGAATAGAAGAATTTCACAAGCTCGGTTAAGTCATAGAGACTTAAAACCAGATAAAATAATGAGGGAATTTCAACTCTTAGAGTTTATATTCTTGTTTTCAACAGGGCTTAATGAGTGCAAGCCTCTGCACTAGAAAATAAACGAGGAACTCCTGGAAATTTCCCAGAAAGAGCGAAGATTGGAGAGATGGAAATATTGCTTGGGATATAAAGGCATTAACAGCAATAATAATCATAGAGAGTGACATGCGAAGGAATGATTATTTTAGCTGCAAGAGTGAGAGAGATTCTAAGTAAAAGATCAAACAATACCTCGATAAGAATAAAATTAACGGGAGCCTCAAAGAGCTTCCATACTAAGTCATAATAAAACTAATCAAATAATAAAATTACAATAGATGCAATCAAACAGCAACTTAGAAAGATAAAATTCAGAGAACTGCCACATGACTCTAAGCTTATGTTTGTGTGAAATATTTTAAAAACTTGCTTGATATACTAACTCAAATTAGTAATATTTAAACATTAAACCCTAACATTAAACGTAATAAAGTATGCGTTAATTGCAGTCTTTTATCATTAAAAAACTTAATCAACAACTTCAGGGGTTTTGGGGTTTTGAATGTCATGGAAATTCATGAGATGAAATTGAATTAAGCTAATCCACTAAATTTGGGCTCATAAGCAAGATCGTTAGATAAGAACGCAAGAAATTTCAATCATGATTTAGTATTACCTTAGAAAATAAATGGAGGTATATTAATTATATTGATAAATAAATTCCTCAAGGATCAATTTAAATCAAAAGTTATGATAATTTAGATTTTAATGTAATATGAAGCAAAATAAATAAAATACTTTTGAGTATTTATAAATATTATTATTCTAATCTAGATATCAATAAGGAGTTGGTTTTTTATTCAAATGATGTAAAAGATTAAATGATTTTATTAATTATTAAAAAATAAATATAAAAAATTAAGCTGCTTAATATTTTTATTTAATAAAATGTAAATAGAGGAAATTGATTGTTAATTAAAATAAAATAAAAATATAAATTTAAGGAATAGATAAAAAAATCTTAATGACAATATTTAGCAATTTTTAGTTTAACTTAAATATTATATAATTCATAACCTTGATATTAATTAATATGATAATTTGAATCTCTAATGAATATTGTATAAAAGCAATATTATATTTATATATATTAAGCAAGTATAATTGAAATGTGGAGGTAATTACAAATAAATTCAAATAACAATATAATTAGAACTATATTAAATCAAATTTAATACAATCAAAATGGAAAAAAATGGGTTTAATGTTCTCTAGAGTATGGTAAAGACTTATTGGAAAGAAATAAATGAGAATTCTCATGGTGAGTGTCGATGCTACTGGTAATACCAAAATTCTCTACAATCTCAAGCTCAAGCTTGGTGAGGTCGTCACATCTATTGCAACTATCGGCTTCAATATCGAGAATGTTGACTACAAGAAAATCAATTTCACAGAGTAGTATGAAGGCGTTCAAGACAAGATCAAACTTCTCTGGAGACATAATACTAAAACTCTAAGGTCTCATCCTCTCGTTGACTCGAATGATAGAGATAGAGTTGATGATGTGAGAGAAGAGCTCCACAAGATGATCATTGATGAGGAATTAAGGAAGCAGTTCACTTGGTATTCGCCAACAAGCAAGATCTTCAATGAGCTATTACTTGCCCAGAAATCACTGATAAACTCGGTCTCCACACAATCAGAGGTAGAACTTGATACATCTAATGCACTTACACCGTTACTGGAGATTGTTTCTACGAAGGTTGATTGGATCTCAATCCACGTTGTCGCTAAGTGAAATAATAAAAGGTACTTCAGTTTGTGTACTCTTCTATGAACTTTTAAATCGTTTAAATAATCTATCACTCTTGAATATAGCGAACTATTGCTTTTCCTTATAAATATATGTATAATTCAGAGAGTAATATGTTCAAAATAAATCACTTTTTATCATACTAATATGAGAAATTTCTAATTATATTGTTATTTTAATTTATTTGTAGCTACCTCCACATTTCAATTATACTTGCTTAATAAATGCTTATAAAATCTTCTAATACCTAGCATTATATAAATTAAAGTCCAATTCTCGATAATTGTTAAATGATATATAGATTTTTAATATAAAAGCCAAAAACTTGATAATTTCTTTTTTTAATTTATTATCTGAGAATTTAAAATTTTGTGTCAAGGGGTTATCTTTGGGTGATGTAGAGATTAATAAAAATAGGATTTACCTTATCTTACAAATAACTGTATAACTTATCATCTTAATATTAGACATTAATTATAGAATTTTAATTTCAGAACCGTCTAATTTGATTTATTCCGGTTACTTTTTACCGACCGTCAATTAATTTTCATTAGGCATTGAATTATTATGAACAATAATTATATAAATTTAGTTTTAATAAAGACTTAAATCATTAAATCAAATTATATAGTATATTCATTGTATAAAACTGTTATTTTTATGAAAGACTCAATAGTTTTAAATTAAATTTGCTTTGTTTATTGAAAGTAAATTTATACCATATTATTTTCTATTATTTTTTTGGTGTTATTTTTTTCTTTACTCAATAATTAATAATTACTATAATGTATGTTTGGTGGAATTAATGCAAATGAAAAAGATCACAATTAAATTAAAAATTTGTACAATGATGTAAATATTTTTTTGGAATTGCAGTTGATAAATTTTGGGTAATCATAGATATTATCAATTGAAAAATTTTAAATCAAATTTAATTTCTAAGCTGTTCTTTTCATATAAAAGGTTATTTTTGATAATAAATTATTTATTTATTATTATACTTTAACAAAGAAATAATTTAACATTTATGCAACCTAAAGTATAATTTTCGACCCTCAATATGTTTAACATTCATGAGATCTCTGGATTCTCTAATATATATTTGATTAAGTCTTAAGATTAATTTAAAAGCATGTTTTTTGGCATCCTTTCTTTTTTAAAAAAAAATAAGTGATAGTAGTAATATTTTTGCAAACTATTATGTTTGATTTAAAAAATATTGCTTTAAAATTAAATAAATTTCCTTGATTTAACTATAGCTAAAACAACGATAAAATTATTTCATAAACAATGAGTGAATGAGATAGATAGAAGATAAATAGAGGCAGATCATAATAATCCATATTTATTTATCAACTAAAGATTGCCTCTTGAATAGTCAAACTACTCTTTTATCCATATAATTGTGAAATATTTTAAGACTTTTTAATAAAAGTTATATTTTAGACACATGCAATGAAAATAAAATATAAATTATATAACTTACATATCGTAGATATGAAGGCATTTGTGTTTAAGTTATTTATATTTTTTATATCTATTTTGCTCATAATATCTTTATCTAATTTGCGAAAACATGGGCTATTTAAATTCATTTGCTAAAATATTATTAAATTAAAAGTTAAAGACTAGATGTGCGAACATATCCACTAAAGAGGATTCTTCACAAGCTCCTCCACTTAAACACTAAAGAAGATGATTACACCCTTGGTAAACCTACTCAGAGTCACTCCTCAACGCGATAACATGAAGGAATCTATTCTTTCTCTCTCGAATTATCTCTGGAAGGCGACCAACTAACTAAAACTAAGCTTTCGTTAAGCAAATTTGCTTTCAAGAAGCTTTTACTTACTTCTTTCCTTCTTTACTTTTAGAGACTACATAAGAGACCTCACTACACAATTACTACTAAATCAGCTGCTCAGCCTTTGTTATAATAGAACTATCACATTTTCTTTATCAGAGAAGCCAATGCTGAACCTTCTAATCGAAATCGTTAGGAAAGCCATCTCCAATCTTGAGTCAGGGAAAATCATCTTACCAAGTAACCTACTAAATAGAAAAGGTTAGTTTCAGAGTCCCTCAACTCCTAACCCTCCTATTTAATAACAAAAATTAATAAGATTTTCAGATTTATCCTAACTCTCTAATAAAATCAATCAATTAGAATAGTAGCTTTTAAATTATGATCTGAATCTTAATTAATAACTTTAATTAATAAAATCCTAATAATTATTTAATAATTAGCCAATCAAAAATGGTATCGAAAGCCAACTTGAAGAGAACTCTAAGTTCTTCACTTTAGAACTAACAATGAACAACCAGATAAAGGCAATCTAAGACGAAACTAAGCTAGCTCGTCTTCAACCATTAATCCTAGCCACTAACACTTCCTTAAGATAGCCAACCATAGCCTAATGCTAACCAAATACAGTTCTAAACCTAACTGAACCCTCTAGCTGCCCCTTTTAGCCAAAAGAGAATACCTTAACCCTACAATATACCCAATCTCCTATGTCTAATTCAGCCTGTTCAGTTGCCTTGCTTCGCTAATTGATCTCCAAAGAAACCGAAGTTATCCGACTCAAAATCTCCTTGAAGATCCTGTCTTCCCCCTCCCCCTTTTTAAAGGACAAACACACAGTCGAACTCATAAGACAATAATTATTAGAGTTAACAAACGGAGACATAAATGATGAACAATTTGTTTAAGCTCTTAAGGTACTTCTTCAGTTTACTTCTACACTTCCAAAGTATGAATCTATAACCGATTCCTTGAAAAACCTAAAATTTAGCTTAGACATAAAAGAATTTAGAACTTTATTAAACAACTATCTAAACTTCATCACTCAACACACAAATCAACCTAAAAACCCAGACACACACAATCTAAAACCTTAATCACATTTGAACAGATTCAGGAGAGAACCCTCTCCAGACTCTTGGGCCTCCTATTCAGACGAAGACAATGATGATCTTTCAGACCATTGAACTGGGACTTAACCAAGCTACCCTAGCATCCTTCTCCCTATAAAGGAGTAAGCGAACCAGTGCATCTGGCACTACCCACAGAAGCTGTGATCCTATTGAATCACACTCAATAAGAGACTACGTCTCTTCATAATGATATGCTCAGGAGGTCTTGAAACCTCGATGCGAGTTAATTATAATTATTATTATTATTCATTTGCTAAATTGAATTATTGTTTTATATGAAGAACCATTTAAAATTAATGATATGGCCCACAATGGAATTTAAAGCTAAGTAGTAGTATTTAATATATGAGCAAAGAGTATCTCACATTTTAAGTGGATTGCATTTTATTATTAATCAATAAATATTGTTTATAATTTTCTTTTCATTTATATGGATTATATTAAGTATTTATATGATCATCCTACCAGTTGTTTGGGTGGGATATACATTGTATATTGGAGTTAAATGATCAAATTCCTCAATTATTATTATGCTTACATATAAATTTTCATTTAATCTATTCAAGATAATTGGATAAATTAATTTTAATAGTCTATGCATTAATTAATAATTATAAAATTAAGATATTACAGAAAGTAAAATTTATTTATAATTAAATTTAAATTATATTTTGAATTTATATACAATAATCCAAGAAATTAAATGTGAAACATTGAATAGCAGGTTCTTACATTTTAAAAGATAAATTCAAAAAGATTTTTTAAGAACAGATGAACTGTCTTAAATGATAATTTTTAATATTTTCAATTTATTTATTGTTACTTTAACGAATAATTAAAGGTTAAATAGTAAACCAGCTTCAAATACTAATAGAAAAACTTTATAATTTCCTTAAACATCATTATATAAAGTGAAAAAATGGTGAAATGATGTTTTTGTAAAAGAAAGTTAGAGACTATTTTTTAAGTCTTTAAAAAAAATATAAATAAAATTATATAAATTTATATGAGATAAATTTTAGGAGAGAGATAAGTGTCATTTTCCAAAACTGTGGAATTAAATAAAGATAAAATCAAAAGAAATTCGCAAACCAAATATTTATTTTCTGATTTTCATTCCATTTTATTGATAAAATTTCTTATACAATTACGAAAATATTAAAGATAGATATGATAAGTTTGATTTCTTGTGAAATAAGTTTCAAAAAAATATCTTAAAAAATTTTAATAAATTTCATTATATTATTCACATTAAATCGTTCTTTTAGTAATTAAAAAAGAGTTATAGCTTTTAGAATCGGAGTTTGTTAAATTAAAATTTATTTTTTATTATTTTCATAATTATAATAATTTTAATTACTATTACAGGGGAGTATATTAAAAGATTAAAATGACATCTGATATTTTAAAAATATTACTTAACATACTAAAATCATTAAAGCTAAATTAAATTTTATTTCTAAGAATATGCAAATGCTGATAGAGGTTATAGGATGCCTTTTCTAAAAAGAATCTGCCCTTCTTGTAATTACAGATGTCGCTCTCGATCCTGTTTCCACTCTGCTCCTCGGGATTTATGCTATTTAGTCGGTCTGCTTTTATCTTAAATAAATGCTTAAACAGATCTCTTGATATAACATCAACTGCAAATCTTGAAAACCTAAAGATATTAGTGAAACTGTGGAAGTCATCCTTGGATATGATAATACAAAGCAAAATGCACACCACTTTCAAGAAATTATTTAAATGTCTAGAGAGTTCTTTCCACTCGAATAGATTGAAAGAAAGTAAAGAGCGATACTTATGAGGAAACTAACGATGATTAAACAATGATCGACCATTCCAGATGACTTATTCTAACACAATGATGATAACATGAACTTTGATTTCGATTCTAAATCACAAACTTGCTACATTAATAATAGTATAAGATTCGAAAGATTTGACTACTCTTCAATGCCTCCATGCCAGAAAGAGATATTGAGATGGCTCACGAATCCTTATATGAGACTAGAATGCCATTTTATAAAACTTCTAATAATCAAAAGAATTTATTTACTATCAAGTGGAATCCATTATAGTGAATTCATTCCTATTTGTTCTAGTGGAAATGGTTTAGTTATTTAGAAGAAAACAAAACTTAGTTGGCATCATATTTCAACTAATGAATAGTATTAATAAAATACAAAATATCACAAATTTTTAATGTTTTAAAATCAAAAAACTGAAGTGACTTGTAGAATAGTACTTAAAATTAGATTATATAAAAAAATGAAAGCATTATTTTGATTATTACGGTTTGAATAAATATTGAAAGAAATTCAAATTATAATGCTTTTTAAATTTCCTGTTTTTTCTATCATTTCCCTATTAGTAAAATATCATCGTTTTAAATCATTATCCTCTAATAGACAATATAATCCTTAGGATAGTTTATTTTTTGGTTTTTTTCTATTGAATAAAGTTATTATCGCAAAATAAATTTCAAAAGTTTGAAAGATTACTTATATTTGATAAAAGTCTTCTTAAAAACATAGAAAAATATGAAAATAGGATATTTTTTATGAAGAAATCAATAATTAAATACTTTACTAATATAGATTTTATGAATAAAAGCAGGTACAAGAGAGGTTTGAATTGTTTAATCTCTTTATAAACCCATTTAGTTTTAGTTTATATTTTTTATAATTATGTTAATTATCTTAACTGATTTAAACAACCTTTTATTTTTAAAATTTTATGATCAATAACAGCACTGAAGACTCTTGCATTTAAAATGTCTGAATTAGGTTAAAACTATCAGGTATGTAACTTTCTTATAAAACATATGATTACTTAGAGATCACTCAAAACTTATTTTTGTCTTTTTTCTTAATTGATGAGATGACTGTAGGAGAGGGAAAGTCATAGCATTTTTTAATTTTAAAATAGAATGGCAAAATTATAACTTCAGAGGCATGCACAAATAAAGCTGAGTTCGTTTTCAGTAATTAGTTAATTAAGACTCATAATTATAAGTGTATGCTCCAGAGGAAGTAAGATAAATAGTTTTTGCTGATTATTTCTGTGTGGCGCTTCAGGTTTTAGAACGAATCTGATTTTTTTTAGAAAAATATTACAAAATATCAAAAGGATCTGCAAAAATTAGAAGAGTCGCCAGTAGGGAGTGTGGACACACAATTGCTCGAGTGTAGGAGATAATTCATAAAATTATTCTATAAACAATGAATAGCTCCACTGCTTCTTATTCAAGATATTTCAGGAGAACCCTTTTGTCCCCTAGATGTTTGCATCGCGTCACAATCGTATTATCTGGAAGTCGAATATCCTAGAATTCAATAAGGCATGAGGGAGTCAAACAACAATTAATCACAGAGACTAAAGAAGACGATAGAAAAGATACTTTAGGACTCAAGATCATCATCCTATCTTCAAATTAATGAGCTTTTCATAATTTAAGATTAAGACTAATAACTGCTATATTTAATTAAAGTAAGTATTTAATTTTTTTCTTTCCCTTTATTCTAAAACATTTATATATAGATTCATAAGAATTATTTTTGAGAAAAATTTACATAAATATAATACAAATTAAATATAAATGAAAAAAGTTATTTCTTGTACTATAAGCTAGGAAACTAGAACGTAAATCCTTAAACTTTGATTTGGGGGGGAAGATCCTTCGAATGCTAAACTGACTTATTTTAGTATAAATAATTAGGGAAGTTATTTGGGTTTCATATAAACATAATTAGAAAATCTGCTTTAATCCTCAAAACTTACCTGTTTAAAGTAAAAGGTACAATAAAAAAACTTTGAGCTTGACGATTGACCATTTAAACTACTTGGTAAATCAACATACATTAATGGAACTTAAACTATACTCAATTGCAGATAGGGCTAAAATATTCCATCGCAAATTTCCTTATACAAAGATATCTACTTCCAGTTTAAGAAATATTTATCTTAGAAATAACGTGAAATACAAAAAAATCCAGGTCTTCTAAAAGGATTTCAAATTCTAAGCAGTTACAAATTTAGGTAGCTTAACTTTAATCGTACTCAATATTATTTAATGCTTATGAGGAATAGAAAAATATAATATATCTGGATTAAACTGTATTTTTATTCCCCATTCAATTACTTTAAAAGCTTGGGCAGGACCGTATTAAAATTAAGATGTTTAAAAAGGGAGCATTAATATAAAAACTCTTGCTGCTTTAGTATTTATCTCTGGTCAATAAGGACTTTTAGGGTACGTTATTAAAGAGAAATCAATTAGAATTCCAGACTTACTTTCAGGACTTAAAATCATTGAAGAATATTAAAAGGGCAAATTAGCAATTCTTTTTAAGGATAATCTGCGAGCTCATCATAACAAGACTTTCAAACAATAAATTGAAGGTAATGGATGGAGTTATGTATTTAATGTTCCCTATTCCTCCGATTTTAATTGTATTGAAGAAATTTTTTCTAGAGTCAAACTTTAGTACAAAAAGGACGTAATTGAAAGGAACTTTAATTTCTCAAATAAGATGCACTATCAAATAGTAAAGGACGCAATTTTGAGTATTAAGTAAGTTGACTGCCTTAAAACTGAAAAAGGCACATAATTAAAATGCAAAATTAGATTACTCTATTGGGAAAAGAATGATTAATTTAAGGTCTTTAGTTAAGCAATTATTAATTAAAATAATATATTAAAAAACTTTTGTTTTTAAGTTGTTTAATTTAGGTTCCTTGTCTCTTGCCCCTCTTTGTGTTCCTCTTAATTCAAATTTACAATACTAATATAATCAGAGTACGAAAATTTCATTTCGTTCAACTCTCTCTTCTTCGTGATTCTATTGATTTATGACCCTTGCTTCAAAAGTGAGAGTGTCCTGCCTTTTCTCTCTATGTATAAAAATTAAGGAAACTAT
>ARYC01009528.1:0-17238 GCA_000711775.1 Oxytricha trifallax | reverse complement strand
TTAGTAATCACCCAAAAATCATTCACTATTGCAGAGCAGAGCAAAGTCGATTTCTAAACCCCACTCTAGTAATAGTAGTTTGACTAAATTTGCAAAGCAATCTAATTTCAATAAATCAGCGAAATCATCAAGCAGCTCAAAAGTAAGCGATTCGATTGTAATTTTTATTGAATGATTTATAGAAGTAAGTAATTTTGCAAACTCCACCTCGCTAGTATCTGAAAGCAAAGCAGAAGCAGAATGAAAATTTATCTCCTATTCCTGAAGTTTGAAGACAGTCCTCAAAACTAATCGAGTACTTTGAAGAAATTCAGAAATTTGAAGTTGCAGAGCACTGCAAAGAAAGTCACTTCAGATGATGAATAAATAAAACGAATTCATTCTGGGCTCACGCCATTGATTGACAAAGTTTAAAAATTAAGATTGCAATCGACTTTGAAGAAATCAAGCAGTTCGTTGATAGGCTAGAGAAAGAGAGAAGTAAATCAACTGACTCCGAGAAAGCTATCATTGTCTGTTTTGAGCAGCTCGAATATAGATGAGAGTAAGTATACAAGTCGTTTGGGGTTGCGTGGAAGATGCAATAGGATGGTATATTATCGAATAGATCTGTGATTGGTTGAGTCAAAGTATACTTTCAATATTAGTATGAATCACTACTCAACTCTGTTGCTCATTAGAATAAAGGAGACGTAAGTTATTAGATGAATTCTTGGAATAATGCGATAACTTAAACCATTCGAAAGAAGATACCCTGAAGATATCTCTTGGATTGCATGGTTCCACTCTAAGGTTGTATGGTTCCACCCTAAGATTGCATGGGTTCCAGATTGCATGAATCCATGTTTTATAGATCCAAGTTGTATGGGTCCAAGTTGTATGGACCCGCTCGCATATTGCATAGCTCCATCTTTAGGTTTTATAAATCCAGATATTGCAAACTGAGTATGACTCTATCCAACCAATCTTATAACAAGCAGACTTCCATCCAACTTCTCATTTGGCATTTGAACTATTGTTGCCAAAGCTAATCAACTTTACTTATAGATGACATTTCTCAAACTCATAGTCAACTCGAAGAATCCAAGGAGTATGATAAACCTCACTCAATGATGAGAGATTAATAGAAGCTTGACATCAATTATAAGCCAATCTCTTAGCATCGACAGGAGATGCTATCCAATTTAGGCGATTATGGATAGAAAGCAAGGCAGTTGTCGATTGCAAAGCAAACTGTGAAAAGATAGTAATATTCAATGAGTTTGATAGCTGCGATCGCAGTTGACAGAGTGGTCTCCACTTAAATAATTGAGGGAGGTTTTGATTCAGTGCTGTTTGAGAACTTTATATATCAGACGCTGAGAAGTATAAGAATTGACAAAGATCTGTGCAATAAGAAGGTGGTGCTCTTGATGGATAATGCTATCATACACAAATATTCAGAAATGCTTGCGACTGCTCGTCGCTTCAAAGCCAACGTTCTTTTCAATGCAGAACACTCCCCCTGGCTCAACCCAATCGAATAGTTGTTTGCGCACATCAAGAAGAACCTCAAGCAGCAGAACATTAATAGCAAGTAAGCATATTTTGATTTAAACTTTGTAGAGTGCAGTTGGTCAAGCGCATCCAAGAGATTATCAAGAATATGAGTGAAGATGATGTTAAAGGACTCTGCATTCAGCATAAAAAAGTGGATCCATACTCTTAGGTATGGCTTTGTTTGAGATTTCACTCAGAACTTAGAATTGCACCTTTATATGAAAATTCTATACGTGCATATAATTCTTGCATCATCAATACTACTGCTGCTATTACTACTGCTACTAATACTGTCATTATAATTAATGCAAATATTTATGGGGATCCCTTGAATTCGCAGTTCTTACAAGTCTTCTCAGATATTTATGAATTCTTGGCAAGTATCATCCAATTACACATGAGTACGCTCTGTTTTGTTATACTCTATCATCTCAAAGTGAAATCCAGAGGAGTTGAGCAAATTTGACTATAGTTATACAAAACTCGTTTTAAATACAACTGTTTCAAGAATTGCATAATTATGCGAGGGAGGAGATAAACTAAGCATTAGACTTTTCGAATTCTTGAGAATGCATTGATAATCTAGCAAATTTCCAACTTCTGCTCAATTGTTTTGATCAGTATTCTTTTATAGGCAGTGCTGCAATCAAGAACTCTAAAACCTCGCAATTTTTGACAGCATTGACCAATATCAGAGATTTTCAAGTTTTTTATCACTCTGCTCAAAATGTGATTTTGGTCACCATGCTTTTGCGAAAAGTGATTAATAATGCGAAATTCAGACTTAAGACCTAGATTTTTCAAAATTTTGACCACCCTTCCCTAAAATAGTCATTGTAATAACAAATCTCAATTTTGACCACTACTTTGGACACTTTGGCTGTATTGATGCATTTTTCCCACTTTATGACCATTCTACTAATATATGACAGATGTAAAAAAAGACACATCGATTTTGATCACAAACACAAAATTTGGCCATTTTGACCCTAAATCTCCACTTTGGTCATTTTAGATAGTATAATCATAACGAATGTCGATTTTGAGAGCAAATGTATGTAATAATGACCACTTTGTAATAAAAACTCGCAATTTGACCCCTTTTCTCTAATGTGACTATTTACGTATAAATGAGTAGTAAATATATATTTACTTATTTTTGCATTTTTATTTTCACATTTCCCCGATTCGAATGTATTTTATCAATATAATAAAATTTTTATTAATATTGAAATTTCATAAAAATTATCTTGAGTAAAATACTTCAGATATTAATAATTAAATATAAAAAAAAATTATTAAGTATTATATACTAAATTTTTTAAGCAAAATTTTTTGACTGTTGCTGTTTTAATTTATTTAATATATTGTATTAAATGCTAATTAGACATGTTTTTCTTGTATCATTAATAAAAAAAATTATTCTTATCTTTTTTTTCTCAAAATGTTATTGCATTTAATTTTATAATTAATCATGATCTATATTAATGTTCATTCACTGTAACTGCAATAGATAAATATTCTGGCCCTAATAATTATAAGTTTACTACATAACAATTTATAAATTATAAAAATTCCAAATGACCATATTAAATCGTCTTTCGGCTATAGAAAATAAATGTATGATAAGATATCATATCAAACATTGTTTTAAATTTTAAATAGCGTTCTCCGCATACATAATCATTTACAATTAAATTGCACTTTACTAACTAAAATTTATTAAATTATTTCAAAAATATTAGGGAAATTTATTAAATACTCATATGAAACTAGTTTTGCTACATTTGCTCATATTGATTAAATAATTTATGTTTTTGAGAAATAATTAATTATAAATATACTCTTATTAATCAATAAAATGCTCTAGTTAAATTTTTTAAAAATAAAGGAATATTTATATTTAATTTTTTA
The DNA here is from genome assembly GCA_000711775.1 of Oxytricha trifallax. NCBI lineage: Eukaryota > Ciliophora > Spirotrichea > Sporadotrichida > Oxytrichidae > Oxytricha > Oxytricha trifallax. The sequence continues at coordinate 13,785 of ARYC01009528.1, read as the reverse complement.
CTTAGCCTATTCTTTATAAATAATATGTAAGTAAAAAGGAATCATAGTTATTAGTTAATTTTCCATAGTTTAGAAAAATTGAACTCTGAAGGTTTAAAAACATCTAAATCTAATAATTAATTAGAGCTCACTGTTATTATTTAAACTTTTCTTTTGAAAATACTTTGGAAAAATTAATTATACTTAAGATGTTAAATTTCTATCTAAATTTAAATGAGTATTAAAATAACATCATGTCTTAGTAAATACAAATTTACGGAGTATTATCTTTTATAAACAAACTGTAATTTAAATTAAATCCACTGAACTTAAATATCAAAATACATAAGCATAAACTAGTACCGAATTTTAATTGTAATATTACAATATTAAATTTGAATATTAATTTTTAATCATAATTTGATTTATATCACTCAAATATGGAGTAAGTTATCACTTTAAATATGAATTTTAGACATCAGTATTGTTTGCCCATCTTTCTTGTTCATTTATACTTTTGAAATTTTTGATATTTTTTAAACTATTTCATCATCTACGACTTCATCGACAACCTCATCAACAACTTCTATTCTGTACCTAAACCCCAAAAGTTTTTGAAATTGTGAACAGTAAAAACCTAACTACCACTATTTTGGCAATACTGTAAATTTAGCTTGAAAATTTTTTCCCTAGAAGATTCTGTGTCAGTAATAATTAAAATAATTTTTTTATAATTATTAATTAAATGATTATAGTTATTAATTAATATTTTAGAAAATGTACCTATCAACTAAAAGATTTAAAAATTGATAAGATTGAGTAAAAATAAATTTGTTTCAAAAGAAATTCATTTAGTATTCGTAATTCAGTAAACTAAATGAATCAGTTGTTTTTTTATCAGATCTTGCTAATATTTTATAGAGAAATTTTTAAATAGACCTTGTGAGTTTGAGATTCATTATTTAATGAGAAATAATTATTAAATTTTACAGCTTATAATAATACATTGATTGTTTAAGATCCTAGTTTCTCTTTTATACTTAACAATTATTTATTGTAATGTATATAGTTAAAAATGAGTGCTAAATATTATTTTTCTATATTTTATAAATTTAGTATGAGTAATACTTTAAACATAGATTACTGTTTAGTATTACAATAACATACTGTTATAATTCACAAGTATCTAAAAAAATAGTAAATTATTACTAATTAATATATTAAATACTGGAATTTTCTATGCAACCTTTATAATCAAAAATATTTCATATTATTTTTATTCAAATCTGAATCATATAATATCGTTATGCAATTACTTTCTGGTTTTTATTTAGGATTGTCCCTAAAATTATAACTTAATTATTAATATATAAATTTATGGTATTTTAACAGAATTTTTTTAAGTGTATCATATATTTTATTTGCTTCTATTTATTTAATTTAACTGTCATTAAGATTTATCATATTATTATATATGTTTGATTTTTTAATGATTTTTGGTACAGTTCGTTGAAAAATATCTGATTTATTAATCAGATATTTTTTCACTTCAAAAATCTATCGGATTTATTTTTAAGATTTATGGTCCGATTTCCGAAAAAAATCGCGAAAAAAATTCAATGATTCTGATTGCAGATATTTGGGTGGTTTATTTTTTTATTTTATTATTATATTATATTCTGATGCCAAATGACTTGATACCAAGATAAGAATTTGAGAAAGTCTTTTAAAAATGCATATACATACCAGCAGGAAAAATTGTAGAAACTAATTTAAATATTTTATGTTAGAGGCGCCATACAGAGTGTTATTGTTAAATAATTACAGTCTTATATCTAGTGTGTAGATATCATCTTATTATTATTATTGATAATTTTTAGATATTTAACAATATCTAAAAGCAAGAAGCTCGGGATAAATATCAAGGGTTTAATCCTAAAGTCAGAAATGCTGGTAGAAGATAAGTAAATTTATGAAGAGACTAAATATATTACTTGCTATAATGTATGAAAGCATCGATATCCACAGCAATGGCACTTTAGAAAGATGAGACTTCGTTATTGTAATAATAATTGCTATATACTATTCTTTAAATTATTGAGCATATTTTATAATTTATTTGTATAAACAATACCAAGTTGGCATAAATGGACTACTCAGGTATATAAATCTCAGATTTAAACATGATCTTCGACGTCATAGATATCAACAATGGCAGTGATCTTTCAATTTTCAATAAATGAATTCACTATGTTTCTAGAAGGAGCTCTCTCGCTTTGCAACATAGGTCTCAAGAATTAGATTAGGTCATCGTTGAGTGGAATGTAGCAGCGAATAATGTGACTTTTCGGCAAATTTATGATAATGGAAATTTTTATTTCACCTGCGATGAGATACAAAAAGCTATGATGTGATTTGGTCACAAGAATCTGTTTGGAAGATATTTTCATTGAATTATTTTACTTTATACTTATTACTCCAATTCTAATCATTCTAATTAAAAAAATAGAAGATGCTAAGCTTATGACAGCAATTATAGATAATAACAGTGATGTATGAGTAAACATGAATAAATTAATAGATTTGATGATTCAAAAAATGAAAGATGCTCTGTTTTAAGTTTGAAGAAAAGTATTGTGGAATTGAGGAACATGCACTTGGTTACTGATCTTTATCTTTAAGAAACACTCAGTATTGAGTAGATTTACTCTGTCATCCTTAAACTATTATAATAAGTGATTTTTAATCAAAATATTTTTGAATTTATATTATTAACTCTATATTATCTTGCTTTAATTTTTTAATTTCAATTTGTTAGTATTTTTTCAAAATTTTAAATTAATTTAATAATTATTTTCATGCTTAAAGGTAAATTTAAAGCAGAAAGGATAAATTTAAGATGAATTATTATATAGACTCTTAATTTTACCGAAAAATAATTCAATTTTAATAAAATATTATAAAATGTTTCACAAATCATTCTAAATATATTAAATTTATAAATTTTATATTTTAGCTATATATAATAAATTAATGTTAAAACTAGGATTTAAAGTGGAGTAAAACGAGTAAATTGATATGTTGTATGAAATCGATGTGGTTGAGACGGTACACTGGAAATAGAGTAACTTATAGCTTTGATTTATCTGGGTGATGTAATGCAGTTTAGAAGTGCACACAAGTTAAGAGCAGTTTTATAAACATTAAGAAAGCCAGTTCGTTTAGGGCAATATTATTATATTTAATATATTATGTTGATTAATGGTAATTTTTTATAAGTAATTGAAGAACACCTTATAGATATATTGTGTCATGGATTTCATAAAGAGTCTCAAGAGTTTACAAGAAAGTTTTGTGCTTTCTTTCTTCTCTGAGGAGTGGGCTATAGCTATAATTTATTGCAATTAAAAAATAGAAGACTCATCAAATTCATTGATATTTGTTTATATTATGAAAATGTTTAAATTAAATTAATGTAATAAATCCAAGAAAAACCTTCTTAGTTCAATGTTCGTGCATCAAATAGACAATGCAACTAAAATATATAAGGATTTCTTCTGAGTTTTGAAGAAAAACCTAACTCAAAATATGGTTTTAACTCCAGTTCTAATTTTTCATTTATTTTTCTAACATCTGAATTATCATACTATAGATATATATATATATATATATATAATATATATATATATATATATTATATATATATATATATATATATATAGAGAAATTATTGAATGATCAATAATAAATATAAACCCTGAGTTTGACCACTATACACATAACTTGGATGCCAAATTTACATGAATGAAGTAACTATGTGCCAATGCCTGCTAATGGAAATGGATTTGATTCCTAGAATCAAATTGTAACGTGAGGTCAAAGTGGGTATATTTGAATAAATTAAGAAAGATTTTGTATAAAAGGCAATTCAAGTTAATCATATTTTAAATTACATAATAAATTTATGAATTTTCACTCAACTTTTAACTTAATTTGCATATTTTCACTTGTTTTTCGTAGAAAAATATTCTTATTCCATATAAAAGTTTAATTCTATTATTTAAAGTTGATGCCTAATATAACCAAGTAGACATAGACTTTTGGTCCTTAAATGCATGTAAAGACAATGGAACAGACCCCGTTCTCTTCATAAACATAAAAAAGGATCAAGCCCTAACCCATTAATCTTTTTGATTTTCGAACTAGAAATTGCAATTAAATCTGGAGAGAAACTGAGATTTTTAGTGGCTTCTGCAAGGTGGTAATCGACAAAATGGACATAGGAATTACTATCAAGTTGCCAATCACTAGTTACTTACCTAATGCTGAAATTTTTATTAAAGACTCTGATGTGCACACCAACAGGACTGGTATAATTTAAAGAATAAAAGAGAGCTATAAATTAACTCAGTATTAAGTGATAATAATAATAACAATAACATATCAAGTACATAATGAAGGTGATATAGAGCAAGATTGCGTTATAGTTGAGTGTAAATATCAAGCAATTTAATTAGTTCACTGAGGAATCTAAATTCACTTGAATCTACACCCATCACTTTGTTTGATAAAATCATATAAAGATATTATTGCATTTTACTAGAATATTATAAAAATATTCTATGATTATAATTAGTAATTAATAAGTGTCTATGAACTAAAATATATTTATATATATATATATATATATATGATCCAGAAAAGTAGTTTGTCCTTTTAAAGTGGTTTCAGAAATTACCTTGGAGAGAAACTGCTCCATGAATCAGCAAATGAGCTACTTCCACCTTTAACTTCAAGGCAATGTGATAATCTACTGCTTCCCCAAAATACTAGATAACCCTGATATCTGTGAGTAAATTATTCATAGCTGGTCTGAAAATGTGTTAATTGCCCTCAAAGATAGATCAAAGTAGAAATATCTTAACATTAATCATCCATTTACTTATAAACTTTTTGTATTGCACTAAAGCTTATTTTGATATTTATGTTTGAGAAAATATCGAGTTGATTATGCTTAAGACAAGAGAATTCATATAAATGATATGTCCAGTAATATATATATATATATACAGAGGATTAAAGTTTAATTAATCATACTACAGCATGTCAGCTGCTGGTAATCAATATTTGCAAAGAAAGTGTGAAGAATAAATAAAATCAGCAAATATTTTATATAGCTATATTCATAATTATAATTTCTAATAAATCTAGAATAATTTTATGATTCAGCAATATGTTTTGACAAACCATAATCCAATATTAAAGCTGAAAAGCCCCTAGAAGCAATGGATTATAATTTATTGCTAAAATAATCTAAAATAATTGAATTTATAAAGCTACTTAATTTTTATTATAAAAATGACAAGAATCAAGCCATTCACTGTGATAGAATTGGAGTTCTAAGTGTGATATATCAAGATTGCAAACATGGATCGTTAAATGAAGCAATACGAACAATTAAAACTTATCCAAAATGCTTTCAATATGGGATAAACTGGTGGTATGAGCTTCAACCAAGTACCTTTAAATTATGTTATTATCCATTCAATTATGCTCTTTTTAACTTATAAAAATCCATCAGGTGATTAATTTATATGAAAGTTTCCTAATGTCATAACTAAAATCAACCAGAGTCAAAGAAAGTAAATGATTTGAGGCAGCAGTAACACAAAGATGCAGGCACATTGAGTCACAAATAACATGCAGATCAATAAGCAACTAGCTTGAGGCTTCTATAAGACAACTTAAAAATAAATGTTGGCTGATTTTGAGGGGCACCAAATAAATTTTTTGGAAATAGCGATCCATATGGCTAATATTATTATAACAGTAACAAGTGAACTTTAAATTGGGAGGTAATCATACTGCAGGTGTCCAGGGTCCTCTCACTTTGGAATAGAGAATGAACAGATAATATAAATGACTGAATAATTTTTACTATAATTAATATTAAGCTTAGTTTTTAACTAAGAATCAGTAAAAATATAAATGTTTACCAAGATTGAGAAATTAATCAAATTATTCACTATAGTATATATATATATATTATATTTTTAAATTAATAATTAAAATCGCACTCAAGCCCTAGTTATAATATATATATTGATGGAGTGAGGAATATAAATGAAAATAGATTTTAATATAATTATGCTGTTAATATTTTATTTCATTTTTTAAAACAACATTAAAATTTTATTAATACATAAGAATATTTCATTTCATATTTAATTAGTAATAAATTAAAATTTAATATAAAACTAATTATTTAAAATGTAAAGAATAATTAAAATCCATAAATTAAAGTTTTTAAATTAAAACAAAATAATATCTCTAATAAATGAGATTTTATAATTTAAAATAACAAATAAATTCTTTTTTATATCACACTCAAACTCAAATCAATATACCGTTTGGGATATAGTGCGGATTTTTTAGTTAATTAATAAAATAATAATATCATACTATAAATAAAATTATTCATTATTATCTAATATTTGGTAAATATTTCTATTTTCACTCAATAAAATTCACAATCTATAACTATAATGAAATTTTTAAAACTAAATTTATTCTCTATTATCTCGACTTTTAAAATTATTTATTAAATATATACAATAAATCACTCACTTATAGTATATAATGAACCTTGTTCATACACTTGAATCATTTTATTGTCATTATGGGGATTTAATAAACCACAGTTGACTATTTATTCGGCTGTGGTTAAGTAGTTTCCCTAAATAAAATACGAAGTTTAATAGTGTCATGAACACTATTTAATTAGTTATCTAGATTATTAAGACTTACAATTATAATATTATATGACAAATTTATTAATTAGATATTTTTTATTTATATTAAAGCGAAAAATTTAAATATTTAGAATTTATTATATTAAATGAAAAATTAAATTAACAGATATTTATAAGTCTATTATTAATTCAAATTTTCTATTGAAATAATTTTTATAATATTTTTTATCCTCAAGTTATCCATGAACTAATTAATTAAATGTTTTTTTTTGCTTCATTATAATAAATTTGTATTTAATAAAAGAATGTGGCTTGAAATTAAAATGTTCAATTTTGATCTCATTAGAGATTAAATTTATAATTTATACAAAAAATTTAATGTCATTTTATTCATAATTCTATTTTAGTTTTATATTAAATTCATTTTTATCATCTCTATTTGAAATATTCCTTGTTCTTATTATTTTTAGTGTCAAGAAATAAATAATCATTTAGTATGTTGACATCATCAATATCTATGTTTACTATTGAATAATTATCACTGTTTGGTAAAAATGACTATTTGCTAGTAATAAACTTATCTCTAATAAATGATTTTATAAATTTAATTAAAATTTACTGCAAATTGCGAATTTTTCGTCATATATTTTATTGTTCTTTAATCACAATTGATTTTCAATTTAATATTTATATATTAAAGTTAATAAAAATATTGAAATCTCTAAAAGTCTATAGCCAAGTCCTAAATAAGTATTCTTTATAGTATTAAATCTGCTCGAGTTAATTCCAGATTATGTAAATTTATTATTCATGTTTTAGAAATTATCATGGATTTTGTTATTGAGATCACTTGATTTTGTTTTGCAATGGGATACTACAATCATAGTCTAAAATATTTTATGATTCAATATTTATATTTCCATTTTGTTTTCTTATTCCTTATTTTCTATTATTTTTTATCATTTTGCAGTAGACTACTTCAAAATAAATAATTATTATTTCATAATCTTAATTATATTTAGGCATAAATTTCTAAATATAATTTATATTATTACAGAATTGATTAATTACTTTTATATAGGGAATTTAAGTTGGACTGTTTTTCTATAAATTATCAATAGCTTATTTCATGATGGTAAAATAAATCAAAACTGACCCGTTCTTTTTAAGAGATTATTAATAGAATATATATCCAAGTTAAATATAAAAGTGTAGATTTATTATTTAAAGAATTATACCAGGATCTTAATTAAAATTGGAGTGATCTCTGCTGTTAATCTATACTCTGTCTTAAGAAAATTAAGGTAAAATTATTATTAAATCGTTTTAATATATATAATTTGATTATTTTCAATTAAGGAGTAATATAATTAAATTATAAAGACTTGTAAAAACATAAAATTAATTATTTAATTATTTGAGGGAATATACTGAATATACTCATCATATTTTTTATTAACTTTGGAATTTACTGCGTTATTTATTTCATTAAATTAATGCATTGATATAACCGTCATGAGTAAAATTTTATTTCTTCTACTATTCTGCTAAATTAATTAATGTTAGATTAGCCTTAGCTTTGTATCTAGGGCACTCTGATTATTAATTTAATATCTATTGTTTAATTTCTAAGATTAAGATTGAAAGATGTGTTGATTGTTCTATTATATGCTATAGTCAATTGAATCTTTGAAAAAATTCCTTAAATTATTAAATTATTCTATAATAAAAGATTTAGAAAATGATAATTCTACCTAAAATTATGTATGCCTTTACTTGATGCAATTTGTGAATGACAAGAATTTATTCTCTTAATAGTCACTTTTAAATCCAAGCAAATCATCCTTAATGGAAAGTTTCTTTTTCTTAAATTCGCTAAGTATTCTAAAATTTAGAGACCATTTACTTGGTGAATTCATTTAAGATTATGAACGGATTTTTATTTTAAATTCTTTACTTAATGCAATGAATGGTTTAAGTTTTATTTTTAAAAATCATGATTTAGGCTGACTATGGTATATTATATTAAAAACTCTGTAGGAAAAAATTCTTTAATCTTGGAAGCTAGGTTGCTATTTTAATAACCAATAAATAAAGAAAACTTCTTTATATAATGATTTTATAAATATTTCAATATTTATTGATTTGAGGGATGCATTAGTTTTCTTTTGTCGAAATATTTGTCGAATATTTGTTAGAGTTCATTAAAAATTCAGTTCCCTCAGACTTTCTTTTCATTTTCTATGTATCAAACTTATAAATAGTCTTCTCGTCAATTTAACTTAAAATGACTATGAGTTTCTTTGTTTTAAAAGCTTTAAATTTGCATTCTTTTAAGCATCTTGTGGATCAATAGAGCTTTCTTAATTGTAATAAATACTCGCCAAACAAAAACCACTACAATAGTGTTTCTTCTATGAGCAAAGAGTTTTTCTCTAATCAGTTGAGTTATTGAATCTTGAATGTTATTTAGATCTTCTTAAGCTTGATTAATTGCTTTTTTATATGTTATCTAATGTGTTGAAAATCTTATATGGTTCAAATAAGTAATTCAGGAGATTTTAGTGGGCTTGTGAACTTGGTTTTATGAAATTGAGAAACTAAGCTGTTTCTGGTATGCTAATGTACCAACCCGAAACAGATTTATCGAGTCATAACTTTAATTAATAAACTATAAAAACTTGATAAAAAGAGTTTATAAATTTTTGAGTCTATCTCTTTACTCTTTTGTAACTCATTTCAAATTTTCAAGCTCCCTTATAGTCTCTTGAAAAAATTTACATCCCAACATTTTTACTCTTTAAAGAAAATCTCCTCCTTCATCTTCGAATATTTTCTAAAGTCTACTCAACTCCTAAGCGAACTGATTAACTTAATCAAGAGTGATAATGGATTTCTTGGTTCTAAAAGTAATGTATTTAAGCAATCTTAATCTTTGAATTTGTAGTGGAAGGATCATCAAGCTTTACACCTACCCTTTTCCTTCCTAAATTTTAGGATGTTTTTCTACCCGCTTTTATTGAAACTTTTAGGATCAATCATTCTTTTGTAAAGGGTAAACTATTTTTTATCTTAATAAAAGTTCTCTTAATATTGTCTAGCTCCTCTTTTATAATAAAACCTCATAATATCATTGAAATTTTAATTTTAATTGTATCTTGAGCATGTTGATTTCTATTTATAAAAGTTTCTAACTTTCCTTCCCCTTCCTTAAATTCCAAAGCAGCCAATTTTCATATAGTGTATTATTAATTTTAATCTCACTAGGTACATAAACAAATTTTCTTGATACATTAGAAGTTGAAGACAATTACTATTACTATTATACTTTTAATTTTAACAGATGATTCTCCTCCTATTCTAAGGTCTTCTTCTCTTTTATGTTATTAATTGCATTTAAAATTTTTTGTTTTACTATAGCGTGAAATTAAGTCTATGAAAAATTTCCAACCTTGTTTTTCTTAGCCAAATTCTATTTGCTCTTGGTAAAAAAAAGTCTGGCTGATAATTCTATGGACTTTGAAAACATCTATAGTAAATTAAGCCCAATTCTTAAGTTATATTACAAGTCCTCTGTATTGTACTTTATATCAAGAATTTTTCCATTATGATCTATCAGTTTAATTACTTAGTAAAAGAAATAAATTTAGAATCACATTATAAAATCTAAAAATATTTATTAAATCCATATCACTCTTCAATTTAATGCTAACTTTCTTATTTTAGGGACTTTTACTCCATTTTTGACTGAGACTATTATTTTGATTTTTCTATCTTAATTTTCTTAATGGTGACGTAATTTAAAATCTCTTATCAAATTTATTAAAGCTGCTTTGATTTATTTTTAAATCTTATCTATTGCTACCTCAATTTTTCGGACTTTTAATAAATAAATAATAAGATTTATATAAGTCTAATATATTAATTATAGACTCTTTTGATTTTTACTACTTCCAAGAGGTAATCTAAAAAAATTCTGTTAAATTTACATAGTTAACAGTTAATTCCCATTTAACTTACTAGATTAAGTCTTTTATTACTTCAGTATCAAGGGACTGATATAAAATACTTTATTTCAATTCTTTGCCTATCCTAAAACCCCTAAACCACGTCACTAAACTAATCAAAATCCATCATTAAACTGTCTTCTATAGATATATCTCAATTATTAATTCTATTTTTTCTCTTCTTAAATTAATGACTAACTTATGTAACTTTAAAATAAAAATTGGGATTATTGATTGTTTTCTTGATTTTCTAAGTCTTTCTAAATTATATTTTTTATTAATCTCAACCATAATTTGCACCATTTTGGATTTTTAAGGTCCTATAACTAATATTTAATTGTTACTGATTTATAAAATAATATTTATTTCTAAAAGATTCATTAATTTATTTTAAATTATATTTCCTAGGATAAAAAACTAAAAATCTTTTCGGAGATATAGATGATTTTATTCATTTAATTAATTAGGGGGAAATTTAGCTGATTGATCGGAGGGAATTTATAATAATTTAATAAATTAAATATTAATAATTATGTATAAACAGGCAATTTATCATTTTAAAATAATAAAAAAATGCTAGTCAGCTACTATTAATTGAGTTGGAATATATATATATATAATATTTTTTTAATTTGATAATTATTATATCTTGACAAGTAATCCTTGAAAAAAATATAATATTATTTCTATAGGATATTTAAATTAAAATATGGTAATAGATTTAAATATAATTTTCTAAACTTAAGAACATTCAAAACCCCAAAACCCTTTCAGTAGTTTGATTGAGTTTTTGATTGATAAAAGTAGACTATTAGTGCATACTTTATTAGGGTTTTAATAGGGTTTATGTAGGGGTTTAGGTTATAATGTAATGTAAATAAGTGTGTAATGCAAGTGTTTTATTTTTATTATTCACTCTAACAGTACTTTGGCATCATGAGGTAGCTTTCTAAACTTTATTTCTCCCATCCAACTTACAATTTAGTCTATTGTATGGTCAACTCTGTGATTAGGCTTAATAATAATCTACTCAGCCATATCTTTCATTCTACCATTTATCTTATTCTAGTTTAGATATTGCTGTATTCTCTGTTTTGAATCTTTCTCTCTTTTGCAGCTATAGTAATCATTTCTTGCCATATCGCATTCACAAATTATTGCTGCTAGAGCCAATTTATCCCACTTAATATCACCATCTCTCCAGTCCTCTCTTTCTGGAAAGTATCCAGGAGTACCATACAGGTTGCCAAGTCATGAAGCTTCAACTCTCTATGATCTATTGAAATCTATTTTTATTACTCTGAGAGGTGAAAAGTCAAGCATTATATTCTCAGGCTTCAAATCTCTATTGACATAACCAAGAGTGTGCAGCTCCTCAATGCCTTTGCAAACATTTGTAAGAATAAGAGGTAACTTCTTTGGTATCCTTTAATCTTAAATGTAGTCTCTTAATGTCATTTAGTATAGAGGAAGACGAAAAGCTACATGATCTTGAGCAAGCAGAATAGCATCGAGCTTTATTATAAATCTTCACTATCTCTTGACTTCGTATGTGCTTGGTATTCATTTACGAATTCCATTTGATACTTGTCATCGCATTTTAAGTAGTTGAACGGATATTTCTTGTATGCGAACTACTTATCTGTTATGACTTTCTTCTCAAATTTATCCTCAGGGATAAGATGACTTTCTTTACTCTCTTTTAGGTCAATTATATTCAATATTGGAAGTTTAAGTGCATGCATCTTAAGAGTGATTTTTACTATCTCTGCGGCTGGGAGGTTTCTTACTGCTTTAATAAGTTTTTCTTTCTTAACTCTGTGATCCAATGTTTCTAAAGGGTCTCTTGGCTTTCTTTTTTAAAGGAAGACCTCTCCAGTCTCTGGATCTGTTACTTCAAATTTCTTGCAATGATGATTTTATAGATGAACTTTTAGATCTCTTGAATGATTGTATTACTTATTGCAGTAAGGACAGAAATATTTTCCATCTATCTTATCATGCTTAAAATAGAGCTTGGGTTTGTTTGAATGCTGCTCTAAAATATGACGTTTGAGAGCAGATTTATAAGCAAAGCTTTTCTAACACTCTTCACATAAATGTAATGCTTTTATTTCTTTTTTCTCTTCCGCCTCTTCAACCATTTTCATTGGAACTTCGCATTAAATTTCTTAGCTTTGCATTTCTATTTAACAACTAAATTACTATTCAAAGTCTGATACCTAAAGTTAAAAAATTTCAGGTTCGTACTAGGTAGAGACATCACAAGTCTCAATTTTCTTTTGATTCATGAAAGAAAGTTTTTGCTGGCTAATGCTAAGCAATGCCGCTTTTCTGAGTAAGTTACCGCTCATTTTATAAATACTATTAATAATTATACAAGCTATTTAAATTCTACCTTTATACAAGAGTAAGATCATATCCTCAAAGGTTTAGATAGGTTTAATGAGAACAGAGTACGAGACATTAGTTTTATATTTCTTAAATTTAGTGATAATTTATATACTAATTCATCCATTTTATTCAATAAAATACCTAAATGTGTTTTGTGAAGTTAGGTGGTGCTCCTAAAGCTGTTCTTGTATATTTAGGAGGGGAGTTTTAAAATTTAACTTTTTAATGTACCATCTAATACGGTTTTGAACTTTAATTTAACCTCCTAATTAAGTTTTAAATAAATTAGGAGCACCATCTAAATAATTAATTATTATTAGGAGCAATTTGAAGGAGAAAGTTTGATAAAAATGGAAGTAAAACTTTGAAACTTGGAGAAAGTTCTTCCATCTTTCTCTTACTATCGTTTTCAGGTTAACCTCCAGTTGGATCTCTCTATTTAATAGTAAAATTTTAGTAGGTTTAGAATGGATATCCATAATTTTAAATTTCATAAACATTTATAGATACTGGAAGTAAGATGGAATCCATGAATGATGCAATGAAGAGGATATAATCTCAAGATTTAATAGGTAAATTCAGAAGTAAAGAGGGACTCTACAAATACTTGGTATAGCAAGGTAAGTTTTCATGTATAATCAATACAATTGTTA
>ARYC01009527.1:0-26848 GCA_000711775.1 Oxytricha trifallax | reverse complement strand
GGTTTTGGGGTTTTGACTGGAGTATTCAAGTTTTGCTTGAGTGTTAGAAGAAATAAGTGTCTGTCTCATCTACAAAAAGTATAGAATAGTTGTCTTTCTTGAGCTGTAGAAATTATGTTCTTCATTTCATATAATTACTAGCCGAAGTTTAACTTTTATCTCTCAGTTTGAGTTTTCTTTGACACAATAGATTTGCGTTTAATTTTCATTTATTGAAACAGCTTGCACAGGAATGAATGGGAAATTTTAAGGATATTTCCTGTGAAACATCTAGCATCATTATTGCAGAGATAATCATTACTTACTGTTGATTTAGTTGAAAGCGAGTTTAGAATTCTATATGCTCACTTGATAACTTTTACCTTTTCTATCATTTAAATGATAACTTAGAATGTAATTCATTCAAAAATTAGGGTTAATTTTTATAGTTAACTTTTTCTTGTTGAAATAATAATAGAGTTTTTTCTGCTGATGCGATATACAAGATGGATAGAAGTTTAAGAAATCTTTGAAACTTACATTACCGAATATAAGTATATTAGTCTTTTATAGTCAAAACTTCCTGTGAATCTGAGTTTGATAATGATTTGTAATTACTTAAAAGTTTAATTGTTTTAATTATTTATAATTAATTATATTAAATATTAAATATTAAATAATAAAATAATCCATAAACATAAATTTTTCCAGCAATATTCACATCTTTAACTCTTGACAATTATATAATATGAGGTGAACATTTCGAAAAATAATGTTTGCATTTTGTCAAAAATGTAAAAATTCTAATAAATGTCTCTAGATTTATGTTATAAATGGTAAGTAAATGAAAAGTGATTTACTATAAATATAAGAGTTAATTATTTAATCATTCTCTAATATTGTATATAGTTGTCCATGAAGAGGTTGTAACTACACAAGAAGCAGACATGGTGCCAAGGAGCACTATGAGAGAGAACATTTAGCTGAGAGAGAGGAGAAATTTCTGGCTGAGAAGTATGTATGTGAATAATACTTCAGCAGGTAAGGGCACCACCAGTCACTTTGCAAAAACAGGAAATGCAGAGAGAAGTTGAAGGAACGAACAAAAATTGAACTATAAAACTCTCTGACTAAGATTACAAGCTGGAAAATATAAGTCGACCTCTTAATCCCATAAAGTGCGATGTAACACTCTACTTTGTCTGGGCAAAACTTAGAAAGAAGCAAATGTAATTGGATGGAAGTTAATTTATGGCGGTAATCATGGATCCTTCATGGGAATCAACCATACTTGATCTCGGTTACGATATTCTCATTGAAAAGAAGATCAAAGAAATTTCACCAGAGTTTTCGCAAAAAGAAGGTTTTCTCTTTATGTAGATGATGAATACAAGACATGAAGTTGCATTAGACTTCTTTAAGAAGCGCAGCTACAGATGAGTCGAGACCATAATGTGGAACAAGACAGTTAACAAAGGGAACATCTTTCAAGGATATGGACGATAAATATAAAAATGGCATAGAGTTTTGAATTGTTTGAGTGAAAGGAAAGTGAGAAATAAGCAATTCACGAATTTCAGAAAGAGTATAAATGTTATAGTAAGTCCTTTAAGATAATTATTATAATAATCTGATGAATTGTTCGCTATCGTAAAGAAACTCATTCTTAGAGGATAAAACATAGAGGTCGATTGAAGAATTCAAAATCTTTAAGAAAATAGATAAACTTGAGAAATAAATTTTAAGGAATTAAGTTTTTAGTATCTGAAATGAAAAGTTTTAAATAAGATAATGTAAAAATTAAGTGTTGTTAATAAATCTTAAAAATATTTTCTAGCGGTGGATACTAAATATGAAAAGCTTTAAAGGTTTAAGAAGTAGAAGCTAGAAACGAAGCTAGCAACAAGGAAGTAAATAACTAAGCACGCAACGATGCAAGCAACGAAGCATAGGAGGCACAGTTGAGTAGTCAAATAGTTAAAGCCAGCCAGGCAGCCACTTACTTATTATAAAAATAAAATCTTCATAAATTACATACCGTTTCAGCTTAAAACAGCCTAAATTTATATAATAATTTAATAAATCATTGTTAATTGAAGCCTAAAAATAGTTAATTTTCATGTATAAAAAATTAGCAATAAGTTTTGAAAAATTATTGAATTTTTATGATTTTTTCATTAAAAAATGCTAAATTTGGCATCGGTTTTTGCCATTTCTCGATATGAAACGCATACTTTTTATCATTTTCTGAAAAATTTAAACTGCCCTCCGAAACTTCTCGACTAACCAACCAGTCTTGTTATTTACGGGGCGCTGATCACGAATACGACATTTTGGACAAGGCATCACCACGAACGAGGGCCGGAAAGATTTGATGTCACTCAATTCTGTGTTTTCATAGGCTGAGAGAGCCCGCCCAGGAAATGAAAACACCCTTCCCTCACTATCCCCGCTATTCAGCATTAAAATCATATGTTTCCTTAGTAGATCGAAGTCAGAATTGAAAAATATTAATTGGTTCGCGAGATAACTTTTGGGAAAGTTCACTGCAATTTCACTGTAAAAGTCATTCTTTGACTATAAGTCTTCATTGTCTCACATGAGTCACTCTATTGTTATAGGCGCTTCTCTGATTGTCTTACATATAAAAAGGATATATTTATACTCTTAGCATAGGCAAGGGTCTTCTGAGGCAATCAACGAAGCAAGCAAATATGCAATCAACGAAGCAAGAAACGATGCACGCAACGATTTATGCAACGAAGCAAGCAATTATGCAAGTATGAGAAAATGGAAGCAAGAAAAAGAGTAATCACGTCTTAAATTATAGCACTGTATATTAGAAGCCTTGATTTTTCAAACAAATTTTATCATATTTAACTTTTACAATCCTTCATTATTGCAATAGTATGAGAGAAACTATATCTTATTTTGGCTGATATATAAACATAAATCAGCTATAACACAAATGTAATCTGAGCATGTTCCTATTGATGAAAGAAAAACAATTATCCCTGATTTAATGCTTGAGTTTGGATGTGAGCCTCCTTGGATGGCTGCTTAAGTACTTACATTTAGATGAATAATGCTTCAGGCATCAGTAGCCTATCAATCTTCAAGGGGTACATTTCTTTCGAAAGTCTAATCAATCTTATAGGAAAGCTCTAAGACCTCTTAATTGCATCGGGGAGGAATTCAGATAAGCAACAAGTGAAAGCGGCAAAGAGCTAAAGGAAAGAACCTTCATGCATGAAACGGATGACTATTGCCCAAGATACAACGAAAAGCTATGAAAATTGTGCCAGCTATAATTGCTCTGGTATATCATATGAAAGAAATTTGTGCGTTTATCTCGGCCCCTGGTATAGACTCCCTAAGTCTTTGCTCGGAGAATCGCGTGGTGCCCCCCTAGGAGCTTGACATTCAAAGGTTAGCCATTTACTTCGTTTGCAAAATTAAAAGTAAAAGAATGTGTAAATTTCCATTTTAATTATTTTAATAATATTCTGAAGTAGTCAATTATCTACAGCTGTGGACTAGGAAGCAAATATATAATACGAGACTGATGTTGAGACTTTAACATTCCTTACCGCTGAAAATGCAGTTAAGTCCCTATTAACTTCATCTTTAAGAATATTCTTTGAGAAAGTGACACATCGGTCAACATTCAGACAAAAGTTTCAGCATTCTGACATCGAGAATATTTAGTCCAGAATGTGGCATGTGTTGAGGAACCTCGATTAGGAGCGAAGACACCAAAATGAAGTGAATGTAAATAGAAGGTAAGAAAACACTTCGATGAATCTCATGAAAGCTTGAAGTCTAGGCAGAACAGGTCCTACAATTTTAGGAATTACAGTGTACCCCTGTTGATAATTCTCTCATAGCCTTCACTATTAAGCATTCTGCTATATTCATAAAATTTGCTTATTCAATTGCCTAATTTAGTAATTAAAACTTTGTATAAATAGATTATCTCGATAATTTATAATTAGTTAATGGTTTTTGTTTTTGCATTTATTTATTATTTATTCCAAATTTTAAATATTTTCATATTAAAATTTAATTATTATTTCTGTTAAACTTAAAATAATAATAAAAATATCTTTGATCCCACTAAGGTTTAAAAGGACCCCTGATCTTAAATTCATGCATATATAAAAGGGACTAGCCCTTTTCATTAGTAGTCTGTTTTGTTTAAAATTAATCTTTTTCCAGTATCTTACTTATATGAGGATTAGACTAATAATATTCTTTTAAGGGTTTCTCATGTTAGATCTCTGATCTCTTCGATAGTTATATTGTATTGGAGGTAAATTCATAATCTCGATAATCTTATTGTGTTGTTCTTCTTCTTCATCTATTAGTGGATGATAACCCCTGTATTAAATGCCAATGATTGGAGAATTATAGCTCTTGATACCTCTTCTTACTAGATTAGAAATTTGTCAGTATACATTGGGTATCTGTAGGCTTCTAAGTTGTCGTTAATAATACCTATCCTTGGAAGAACATATCTTCTAGTCTGTGGGATGTCCGTTATCTATTAGAACCATTTCTCTAGTGGTTTTGTTTCTTAGACTTGGTTTTTTAGGACAAGAAGAAATTATGTTTTGATTTGTCTAGTTTACTCCAACATATGAGTTTAAACAATGGCAATTTATAAAATTACCTTGGTGAGGCTTTATCCTAAGGTTTGCAAATATTATCTTTATTCCAAGTCTAGTTCGCAGTAGACATATGTAGGTAGAGTCATTTGTAGGAAAATATTGTCATGTTATTTATCTCTATATCCGCCAATTTTTGGTCAGTAGCTAGGCCTTTAATGTCTTTCACTTTCATATATTTAAAACTTAAGTCTTTGTTTGATTTGATTAATTAATTATACTGTTAAATAGTAAATGCGGCATTAGTTTAATTTGCAACTTTATTAATTAAATTTTTGGGTTATTCCAGTTCTTCACTTTGATTTGGTATATTTATCTGTGATGAAACATCCTGGGAGTGTGGTTTGGTAAAATATTAAGCAAATTCTTTTCTTATTGAGTTTTTTCCTACTCTCATCATATCAATGCTCTTTAGTTATTTTTCGTTATTTTTTGAATACCTTATAAAGTTTGAGAATTATTTGGTTTGGTCTGTTGTTAGATAGTTTTAGTGTCTTTTAAAGTTAGTCTGATTTGCAGTATTTTATACTAATCTAATATGCCACTCTTTAATATTTAACACATGTTTGATATTTGAGGTGCTCGTTAAAGCTTTAATAGCTGTGTAAGTTAATTTAATGATTGTGAGTTAAAATTCTTGATTGATTGCATAGCATTTGATTTAGTCTGGAGGTTCTAAGTTCAGTAGATGTTCTGCATTGAAAATCTAATTATTGTCTGAAACTTTAAATCCTGTGTGTTTGAGCTTAAAGACTAATATTCTTCTCAAAGTCAGGCTATACTTAATAATTCTATTAAAGAAACTAATTATTAGGATTATGTGGCCTCTAATAGTTTATTAAATCCATGTTTGAAGGCTTAATAAACCACCTATATCATTTATTTCAAGGAGTAAGTTGGTAGTATTTTGATAAAGTTTAGATACTCCAACAGATTAGAATTGTTTTAAATTGCTTTGTTGAGGGTGTAAATCATTTTGATTTATTGTTACGGCCTCAGGGCAGGTTTAATTGCAATTTAATAATCTTAAATAAAGATAATATTTTTTATTTTAATACTCAAAAGACATATCTTTTTTTAATTCAAAAACTTGAATCTTATTCTTTGTGAAAAATGTGTAATTAGCTATGACCTGAATCAAACCCATGTATTTATCATTAGCTCACTATTGTCTTTTTCTTCGGTTTGTTTGGAGGGGTCATATGTGAATTTAATTATTATTTATTGTTTCCCAATGTTTCCTAGTTTAGAATATTGAAATCCAAATTAATTCATAAAGAATTACATAATTTCTAAACTTAGTAATTCACGATACTTTTAAATCTTGTTTGATTTAAGGATCTAAGGTTTGCTATTCATTGTAGTTAAAGTTTAGTATCTTTTTATGTCTTATGGCTTTGTGTGTCTACTGTCAACAAAGAGTATGTATTTGTCCAGACATACCATTCTTTCGTGTCATTTAATCAGATGTTTATATTACTATAAGTTCTATTATCTATTACATGTCAATATATGCTTGGTTCTTATAACTTTATTAGTACCTCTTTCTATTGATTACTGAGTTGTTCAATCTAATTGATTATATCTAGTCAGTTTCGGTCCTTTAAGCTTATCAGATTATTGTGATGTATCGATTTCGTGTAGCAGTTAGTTTATGGTGATGTACTGTCGAAAGCATGAGAATTAATTGTCCAATCCAGACTGCTGGCTTTTTTGAATGTCTTCAAATGAATGAAAGTAGTTTTGTCGGATGATCAGAAGTGTCATCTTCGAATGAAGGACAATTGCATACATATTAAGTTGCTAGTTTATATTCTTGTGTTGCTATCGTTAGTAAATCTAACTTTCAACTATTTCTTTTAAATAGGACTATTTTGAAATTAGGTATTAAATATGAGGTTTTTGTTGTACAGGATTCAGGTATCCTTGGAGTCCGAGAATAATTTATATCATTTAGTTCTACTGGTAATTAAGTTCATATGTAGGAAATCTAGTGTATTTGTAGTATTTAAGAGACAAATACTCTTCCTTTATTAAATTTCTTGTCGAAATTTTGATTATAATCGGGAAAATTATTTATCATAATATATTCAATTATAATAGTTCCGTTTCTGTACATTTAATTTAATAATATAATAAATTTTATTTGAATTTGAAAATTGTAATAAATTAAGTTTAAATTTGAAATTATTAATATTATTATAGGAATTTGGTTGCTTTTCATCTAATCATCTTAGTACTTTTAAATATTTATTGGAGATCTTCACAAAACAGTAAGCAACCAAATCTCTAGTGTAAGTATTTAACAAATTAATAATATTAATAATTCATATATGCATCTCTAGAGCCAAGTAATGAAATACCACTACTCATACTCTATTGAAGTCCATAAGCAATGCCCGGTCTCGCCATCGGTGTAGCTGTCACCTTACGCGCTGCTCCCAGTGGTGGAGATTAATCAAATACAAGAGCAAAGGATGAGCTGGTTGGGGCCAGGTGACATGCTTGCTGGACAACATCTGCCTTGAAGATCTTTCTACGAAGAACATCTTGGACTTGCTATCTACCTTCTACGATTCTAAATCATTTACTGTCATCGTGATCGCATCCAGTAGGCCGCAAAGTGCTACTTGGCCAAGAGGCGATTGACATTCACATTAATGACGCCAAGCAAGAAGGGAGAAGGGCCCATTAAAGACTAAAAAATTAAAGATAAAGTCTTAAACAAATCACTCATTACATAGGACACATCCAAGGTAAGAGGTTGAACCCTATCTAGTGCATGGTCAACAACAAGCGACAACTATCGATGATTGGCCGACACATATTCACGCCTTCACAATCATTAAAGATTAAGTTAATTAAAGGCAAAAGAGTAAATGATTAAATGATACATCTTTGATTTAAATTTAATAATTTATTAATGCATTATTTTAATAAATTAAATATATTATAACTAAATCCTTAATCATTCTCATAAAATTTTATAAGCTGGTTTGATGATGATGATTTTTAGCAAATTAGTTAAAACCTTATTTTATGGCAGATAATCAAAACATTTAATCATTCTAGTAGGTGGCTAACTTAAGTTTATCTAGTTTGAATCAATAGCTGGTTTAAAGCATCTTTAACATTGAGAATTTATAAATATAGTAAAATTTATTAAAATAGCTCTTTCAAGACTTAGTTCTCCGGTATTTTCTATATCCCTTTTTAATTCTTTAGTTACATTCAGATCTTACCATATTCTATATGGAATATACAAGGTGCTTTTTTGAATATCTTTGATGATTTTAATAGAACCTATAAATTGAGTAGGGATACATAGAATACTGTTCTATATCAAAGTTTAATTTTCAATATAACATTTGGAAAATCAACACAAATTAATGATACAACGAATAATTTTGACAAACATTATCCGCTAGACTATGTTTGTAAATTATTGTCTGGTGGCCTTTTTAAAAATTAATTGGTATATGAATGTTTTGAATGTTAAAAAGTTAAAAATAGAAATAAAAAAAGATGCCCAAATACCATATAATCAAATTTGGAAAGTTTTACAGTTCTGGTTGGTAAGTACTTTGATTAGCTTGATCTATAATGAATTAGAGATCACCAAGATTAACCAATCACCCAGAGTGGTGTATTTTAACGAATGTGCCAAGCAGTTAGAAATGTGCTAACTGAATGAAGAATCCTTGGCACACCCAACTGCTAAAATTAATTATGCAGTCGAAATTCTAAAAATAGAATGGAAATCTGAAATCGCTCTTTATATGAAAAAAAATATTTTCAATCATTCAAATGCCTATCTCATACTGAAAATTGCCAAGATTTGACTTCACAGGCTGGTAATTGACTTGAAAAGGATATTAAAAATGAAAAGTGAATTTCTCATGTCAGCGAGTACTTTTTCCAACAAAATTAAATTTTAAAATAAATTTATAACAAGCCTATGCATCTGAAGTCGCTCTTTCTTTATAGTATTTGTAGAGAAATTTCGGCTAACTATTATTGGAGAATTTAATGATTTAAATATTTTCAATCATTCAAATGCCTATCTCATACTGAAAATTGCCAGGATTCGACCCCACAGGCTGGTAATTGACTTGAAAAGGATATTAAAAATGAAAAGTGAATTTCTCATGTCAGCGAGTACTTTTCCAACAAAATTAAATTTTAAATATATTTATAACAAGCCTATGCATCTGAAGTCGCTACTTCTTTATAGTATTTGTAGAGAAATTTCGGCTGACTATTATTGGAGAATTTAATGATATAAAAATTTTCAATCATTCAAATGCCTATCACATACTGAAAATTGCCAAGATTTGACTTCACAGGCTGGTAATTGACTTGAAAAAGATATTAAAGGTGAAAAGTGAATTTCTCATGTCAGCGAGTACTTTTCCAACAAAATTAAATTTTAAATATATTTATAACAAGCCGATACATCTGAAGTCGACTACTTCTTTAAAGTATTTTGTAGAGAAATTTCGCGCTGGACTATTATTGGCAGAATTTTAATGGATATAAAAATTTTCAATCATTCAAATGCCTAATCACATTACTGAAATTGCCACGAGATTTGACTTCACAGCGCGGCGTAATTAGACTTGAAAAAGATATTAAAGGTGAAAAGTGAATTTCTCATGTCAGCGAGTACTTTTCCAACAAAATTAAATTTTAAATATATTTATAACAAGCCTATGCATCTGAAGTCACTCTTTCTTTAAAGTATTTGTAGAGAAATTTCGGCTGACTATTATTGGAGAATTTAATGATTTAAATATTTTCAATCATTCAAATGCCTATCTCATACTGAAAATTGCCACGATTTGACTTCACAGGCTGGTAATTGACTTGAAAATGATATTAAAAATGAAAAGTGAATTTCTCACGTCTGCGAGTACTTTTCCAACAAAATTAAATTTTAAATATTTATAACAAGCCTATGCATCTGAAGTCGCTACTTCTTTATAGTATTTGTAGAGAAATTTCGGCTGACTATTATTGGAGAATTTAATGATATAAAAATTTTCAATCATTCAAATGCCTATCACATACTGAAAATTGCCAAGATTTGACTTCACAGGCTGGTAATTGACTTGAAAAAGATATTAAAGGTGAAAAGTGAATTTCTCATGTCAGCGAGTACTTTTCCAACAAAATTAAATTTTAAATATATTTATAACAAGCCTATGCATCTGAAGTCACTCTTTCTTTAAAGTATTTGTAGAGAAATTTCGGCTGACTATTATTGGAGAATTTAATGATTTAAATATTTTCAATCATTCAAATGCCTATCTCATACTGAAAATTGCCACGATTTGACTTCACAGGCTGGTAATTGACTTGAAAAAGATATTAAAAATGAAAAGTGAATTTCTCATGTCAGCGAGTACTTTTCCAACAAAATTAAATTTTAAATATATTGATAACAAGCCTATGCATCTGAAGTCGCTCTTTCTTAATAGTAATTGTTGAGAAATTTCGGCTGACTATTATTTGAGAATTTAATGATTTAAATATTTTCAATCATTCAAATGCCTATCTCAAACTGAAAATTGCCAAGATTTGACTTCACAGGCTGGTAATTGACTTGAAAAAGATATTAAAAATGAAAAGTGAATTTCTCATGTCAGCGAGTACTTTTCCAACAAAATTAAATTTTAAATATATTTATAACAAGCCTATGCATCTGAAGTCGCTCTTTCTTTATAGTATTTGTTGAGAAATTTCGGCTGACTATTATTGGAGAATTTAATGATTTAAATATTTTCAATCATTCAAATGCCTATCTCATACTGAAAATTGCCAAGATTTAACTTCACTAGCTGGTAATTGACTTGAAAAGGATATTAAAAATGAAAAGTGAATTTCTCATGTCAGCGAGTACTTTTCCAACAAAATTAAATATTAAATATATTTATAACAAGCCTATGCATCTGAAGTCGCTACTTCTTTATAGTATTTGTAGAGAAATTTCGGCTGACTATTATTGGAGAATTTAATGATATAAAAATTTTCAATCATTCAAATGCCTATCACATACTGAAAATTGCCAAGATTTGACTTCACAGGCTGGTAATTGACTTGAAAAAGATATTAAAGGTGAAAAGTGAATTTCTCATGTCAGCGAGTACTTTTCCAACAAAATTAAATTTTAAATATATTTATAACAAGCCTATGCATCTGAAGTCACTCTTTCTTTAAAGTATTTGTAGAGAAATTTCGGCTGACTATTATTGGAGAATTTAATGATTTAAATATTTTCAATCATTCAAATGCCTATCTCATACTGAAAATTGCCACGATTTGACTTCACAGGCTGGTAATTGACTTGAAAATGATATTAAAAATGAAAAGTGAATTTCTCACGTCTGCGAGTACTTTTCCAACAAAATTAAATTTTAAATATATTTATAACAAGCCTATGCATCTGAAGTCGCTCTTTCTTTATAGTATTTGTAGAGAAATTTCGGCTGAGTATTATTGGAGAATTTAATGATTTAAATATTTTCAATCATTCAAATGCCTATCTCAAACTGAAAATTGCCAGAATTTGACTTCACAAGCTGGTAATTGACTTGAAAATGATATTAAAAATGAAAAGTGAATTTCTCATGTCTGCGAGTACTTTTCCAACAAAATTAAATTTTAAATATATTTATAACAAGCCTATGCATCTGAAGTCGCTACTTCTTTATAGTATTTGTAGAGAAATTTCGGCTGACTATTATTGGAGAATTTAATGATTTAAATATTTTCAATCATTCAAATGCCTATCTCATACTGAAAATTGCCAAGATTTGACTTCACAGGCTGGTAATTGACTTGAAAAAGATATTAAAGGTGAAAAGTGAATTTCTCATGTCAGCGAGTACTTTTCCAACAAAATTAAATTTTAAATATATTTATAACAAGCCTATGCATCTGAAGTCGCTCTTTCTTTATAGTATTTGTAGAGAAATTTCGGCTGACTATTATTGGAGAATTTAATGATTTAAATATTTTCAATCATTCAAATGCCTATCTCATACTGAAAATTGCCACGATTTGACTTCACAGGCTGGTAATTGACTTGAAAAAGATATTAAAGGTGAAAAGTGAATTTCTCATGTCAGCGAGTACTTTTCCAACAAAATTAAATTTTAAATATATTTATAACAAGCCTATGCATCTGAAGTCGCTCTTTCTTTATAGTATTTGTAGAGAAATTTCGGCTGACTATTATTGGAGAATTTAATGATTTAAATATTTTCAATCATTCAAATGCCTATCTCATACTGAAAATTGCCACGATTTGACTTCACAGGCTGGTAATTGACTTGAAAAGGATATTAAAAATGAAAAGTGAATTTCTCATGTCAGCGAGTACTTTTCCCCCAATAAAAATTTTAAATATATTTATAACAAGCCTATGCATCCGCCAAGGCCAATTTACAGCTACATGGGGAATAGAACTGGCAACTAGAGGAAGGGGAGAATCATAGAGGTGTCTGTAAGTATATTGTTTACGAGATCATCTTCCTCGATCGAACTTCTTAGGAAATGTGCTTTTAGGTTCTCACAAATGAGATAGGGAGGTCCCAGAAAATAAAGATCTCTAGTTATATCGGTCACACTTGCGCTTGTCTAAGTTGGAGACCCCATTTCCATAGATCAAAGTATGGAGAATTGAGTAGTGCTTCTGGAATTGTACTTCTAAAATATTTTCCCGTGATATTGTTGCAATATTCGTTGATACAAATACCTAAGATGCCCAATCTTGAGACTAACCTTAAGCTGATGAACATGTCAAAGAAGATAGAACTAACTTGTTAATGAGGGTGCTATTGATCATGAAGAGCCAGAGAAGCACACGAGAAGAGAAGAAGATGATTGCAACGACAGTTGGTGGATGATGCAGGGTTGTTGCAAGGATGCAGAGATGGTACAGATGCCTTTGAAAGATTACACTGAGATGACTGATGCCTTTGACTTACCACAACGAGATAGATCTGAGAAGTAACAATACGAAGTCGATGAAGATGGGATTTTTTAATTTCACAGAGCCAATCCACAATACTTTTAGTAGAAACACATCAAAATGGAAAATTTTAGCACACATTAAATATATTATCAGAAATATTAGCACTTCATAAACTGAAAAAGATGATGTTAAAGTTAATCAATCACTGCAGTTTGAAATTGAAGCATGAGTTTGAGTTAAAACTATGTGTAATTTTAAAAATATTCTGGATTTTTTTATATTAATACTTCAAAATATATTATCTCAATATCTTTTTATATTAAATTTTTTATTCATCAAAATTTAACAAACTTTTATATTATTGTTAAAATATAAATGAAATGGGAAAAAGTGAAAATAAAAATAAATAAATAAATAATATGTGTACGCTTTTAATATAAACCCTTTTGACCAATTAATCAAAACCCCTTAATTATATAAAAACGCATTTTCATAACCCAGAAACCCCTGGACCATATTTCAAAACCCCAAACCCCCTTCGATGGGTAATTCTAAACCCTAAACCCTTTTCGTTTGAAGTGTAGTGTGTTTGATAATTATGAATAAATATGATATAAATTGCCCTTTATTAGTTCTTTTTGCAGTGTATGATTGCCAAGTGTATAGAGTGCATAGCTTAATTAGACAGGAGCTTTATAAGTGTAATGGGCATATGTATGAAGGTCATTCGCATTATCCATCGCAGTTTGAGAAGCTGAATGGGAAGGGCGGTGATTGGCATGCTAATACATTAGAGAGATCCTGCATTGAGTGGACCTCCATCTAAAGAAGCACGATCGGAATCCAGTTCGAAGGGTTGCTTGCTTTCATAAGCTTATGTCAAGATTGCCTCAAATACAAAGTGGGAAAGTGCGATAGCAATTGCCATGATTGATTATTATTATTACCATTATAGCCTTGTATTATAAATTACTCTTTTATAAAGGGGGATTCCCTTTAATAGGCTCAGCAACACAATTGCTTCTGTAACAAACATCATCAGACAAATCCATAGCGCAGAGTGTGCAGCCACTTTTTGATACTGAACACCCACATGCCTTGAATGTCTTCTGCACTTAAGCTCTGTACGATTTCAGTGACCCTCTTCACGAGCTGCTGCCTAGAGATGTTAGATGGGATTATCTTACTTGGAGTTTACAGTGTCCACTTTGAGTTGCTTCTTGACGAACGAGAAGAGCTACTCTATAGGATTCAGCCAGGGCGAATACTCGGCATTGAATAGAACATTCACCTTGAACTTCCTGGCTGTCTCGAGCATCTCTGAATACTTATGAATGACAGCGTTATCCATCAAGAGTACCACCTACTTAGAGTTGAGATCTTTGTCCGTTCTCACACTTCGCAAGTTATGATAGATGAAATTCTCGAAGAGGGAGGAGTCGAAAGCGCCCTCTATGATTTGATTTGAGAGGATTCGGTCTTGAGATATGGCCGCTATAAATGACATCGAGAACTGCTGCCTCTTATTGGGGCTCTTCTAGATCGAAAGCTCCCTCACCTTCATGCCATAGCTACCTAGATTTTTTTCATTTCACTCTGGTATTCTGCTATGCTTTTAAACTTGGAGGCTCCTGTTTGTCATCAAAGTAGTCTTGGATGCTCTGTATATCACGCTCATACTTTTCGCTCTCTTCCTTCAGGTTGAAGCCTATATTTCCATTTTCAATCAATAGCAAATCTTACCTTGACTCTCGCTGAGTTGGTCTATAGATGCGCTGCTCACATTCTAGGACAGCCTTAGCTTTTTAGGAGTGATGCCAAACCGATTCTCCTTTTGTTTGTCTCCCACCAAGTCCACCGATTTCTTCCTCGAGCTTGACAACTTCAACTTTGCAATTCGATCCAGGACTGGAGTGAACCCACTCCTCAATTTCTTCGCCGGCAGATCCTCCGAAACCACTGACTTGACCGAGCTTGCGATCCTGAAATTCTGAAAGTATTTTGTCAAGCTCAACTACTGGTTCAGGCTCTCTGGCACTTCAGGAATTGGGGAAAGATCTTTCTTCAGAGTTGCTTTTGATTTATAAGCTGGAGTTTATTATTAGGAGGTCCTGGCCTAATATCTCGAATTTTTCTAAACTATATAAAGCCAAGAAAATTACGTTCTTCGAATCAATACTTGAATAACCCAGGCTGCTGGATTTCAAGACTTTTTTTGATTTTGCAGGCGTCCTCTTACCCAAGATCGAGGCCTCTAATTTTTCAGATTCCTAACCTCCCTTATGCTGAATTTTACTTGAAAAGTTCCAGGCTTTTCTATGAAAGTTTTGATTGAATTTTGATGAAATGCTTACGATTTTTAGGATTTTGAAGCCTCACTTTCAACTTGCGATTTTCGAGATTTTTCGGCTTAAATTGGAAAATTTTGCAACTTAGGATTAGATGGCTCAGGGATATTTATAGGGGTTATTCTAAAATTTGGTAAAGCAGAGTCGCCAATCACTTCCTAGTCACTGGCACTATAATCCTAAAACCTACCAAGCAATTATTGGCCATACAAAAGTTTGGAATCGCCCACCAGAATGGGGTTGCCAGCAGGTGATGTTTGTTACAGTCGTGATTGACTTTTGCTTTGTCGATACATATCATTGATATTGAAAGCCCACTACTTTGGGGGCATCGAGTCAGACCTAAAGTTGCTTTCATCCACTGAAATGATCACCGCATCTTCAAGTAGGAACTGCGAAAGCAGGCGACTTATCCACAGCCTTTTATCGTTATAGCTGGGGTCACGATACTTGGTATTGGCAGCCTGGGTCTTCCCAAATCTTAAATGGAATTTCTCTTTCAAAACCTTGTTTAAGGTTGCTACGCAAGGAACTCTGAGAGCTGAGGCCTCAGGGTTATTTTCAGATAGTTCTCTGAGATAGTTGTGCAGCTTCTAACCAGTGACCTGGTAGATACCATTCAGCTCCAAATAACTTTGAATCGAATCAAGCAGGAGAGGGTTATCAGTAACTCCTTTTCTACCCACTTTTTGCAAGGCCTTGGGTTCATGAATCGTGTGTTGAATCTCATGCTTGAACTTCTCAACTATCCTATAAACCATGTCTACCCCTATCCTCAACTTCTTGGCTATCTGCCTGGGCTTCAAGTGATCATTAAAGTACAGGCTTACAGCATCTAATTTCTTACAGGCCAGCTTGGCCTCTCGCTTCTTTAAGAATGGGTTTTTATCTGCATTCTTTGCCCTCTTTTTATTGCCAATACTCTCAAGTATTTTCTGCATGACTTTAGAGTTCTTTGCTAGATCGGGGTTCAGAGTTACCATACTCTGCTAGTTGTCAGGCCCTGTAGTTCCAATTCCATTGCCTGCTTTCTTCTAATTGAAAGCCACAGCCTTCCCAGATTTAATACTCTAAAGATAAGTCTCCAAGAACCCACACAGCTCATCATCCTCTTGCATGTAACAAACATCAACATTCTTTTTCAGGTATTCGGCGATTGAATCCGAGGAGAGTTTGATAATGACTCCACCTGCCAACTCTGACACATGAGGCGGCACCTCGCCGGCATTGATTACCTTGCCCGAGCTGAAGGTGAACTTGGACTTCTAAATCACATTAGGGAAGAGCTTGCCCAAGACCACTGGCGTCCACTTTGTGATGGTCTTCTCCTGCACCTTCACTTTGCTGGGTTTGATATCTTATAGGGAATTGGAGTCCAGGAACTCATCGCTGATAATGGAGTTCTATGAATATTTTTTTGATAGTCAACTGCTGTCTTTGGACTCCTCTATACTATCATTATTACTTCTTTTCCTTTGAAAATTTAGAGTAGATTATCTTGACATATTTTTATTCTTAATAATAAAATTATTACTGTTAATAATTCCAGCATTAAGCTATCATGTTATTGGCGAAGTTGATAGTAACTTAGTAAGATTGAAAATCTGCAAAATTTTTCTTTCTAAACTCTAAAAGAAAATAAAGGACTTTAGAAATTATCTGACAGAATATAAGCTATGTTATCCTAAGAAAGCATTTTATGAAGTGA
Organism: Oxytricha trifallax; assembly: GCA_000711775.1. Lineage (NCBI taxonomy): Eukaryota > Ciliophora > Spirotrichea > Sporadotrichida > Oxytrichidae > Oxytricha > Oxytricha trifallax. The sequence goes on along the minus strand of ARYC01009527.1, from coordinate 10,168 downwards.
ATATTTCATGTTTCATTTTCTTCAAAATTTGCCTTCTTATCTTTTAATTATGACCAATTATAATCTTTCAATAATCCAATTTAAATCGAGATATTCTCAACGCGATTGGCCGATTTATCTATAAATAAGCGAAACTCCAGGTCTAGTCTATTGTTAAATTTCGAAAGTTTTAATCGACAGCGCTCTTTAACAGCTGTCAACAATTCTTATCTTCCTGCCTACCCCACTCTGCCGCAGTTTTAGTTCTTGAACCTCTCGTCTAGTATGTATTCTATACGCTTAATTAACCCAAGCCTATAGTTAAACCCCAGTGAGCAGCCTTAACTAAGGTAGTCTTCAAAAACCCGAAGGTTTAATGAGTGATGTTTGTTACACTCCTGTCGGTTTTGCCCAACTCAAAATTTGGGCAGCATTTCAGGTTCTCCTGTCTTCTGATTCTACTTTGGAGAAAAGGGCTTAATCAACTCAGAATACCTGTACCCTAGGTAAGTGTGATGATAGCTTATATCTATAGGCCTCTTCATACCTGAGTTGAAAAAATCAATTATCCATCTTTAGTATTCTATGTTCAGAACTTACGTCTATAGATCACAGCCAGCTAATCTCAAAATTTGGGCAGCGTTTCAGCTTTTCCAGTCTTCACAGTTCAGCCCAACGAAATCCCTCTACCAACACTGACCACTAAGACCCTAAGTAAGTTGACCTAAGACCAGGTTCTACTAGACTCTTACTATTCGAGCAAGGAAAAATCCTTTACTGTCTATTTCACTCTATTGGGCTTTCTTTAAAACTACTATCTATAGATCACTCTAATGAAAAGCACTAATCAAACTACTCTTGCTCTTCAAAACTTCTTGCCACCTAACTAAAACAAACACGTGATCGTTGGCCACTGAGCCAAGGCCTTGGCAGTTAGAGAATTAAGTCTTGAGTCTGAAAATCACTAAGGAGACATCGGTGATGTTTGTTACACTTACAGTGATCTTGATTTGGAGATCTCAAAATTTTGGCAGGGTTTCAGGTTAACTAGACTTGTAAAAATCAAAACAAAAATCCTATCAGCACTAACCACTGATACCTGAAATAAGTTTCTCTATGACTTGGTTCTATATGGCTTATTTCATTATCGTTACTCTAAAAGCTTTTAGTCCTTTTCTAATAATTGTTTGCAAATTTTTTGCTTTTTACCCCTCATTAATTTACATTTACAGATACTAAAATTAGACTACCTAAAAAGATTTTGATTTTTTTAAATTGCAAGTACCTTACTACTACTTACCCTACTAACAAATTTTACAGGGTCTAACTAGCGTGATTGGCTGTTCTATTAACAGAGTTCTGTTTCTTAAAAAGGCTACATTAATAAAAGTTCACTCAAGCATGAGTGATGTTTGTTACACTCTCTGTAATTTAAATTCAAGTACTCAGAATTTTGGCAGCGTTTTTGGTTCTTTCTCTATGATAAAAGGCTTGGAAATTTCTTAAATCAAGCTCAGCTTGCTCTGCCTCAAGAAGGCTAACATTTCTATAGTCAATGTATCACTCAGAGTACCTATAAAAAGATTTTAAACAAAGGGGTTAAGTTGAAAAAATTATCAGAGTTGTCTCAATGTTATTGCTTTAAGTGGCCACTTAGTTAAAGGGAAAGATCTTAAAGGTACCTATAATAAAAAAGGGTTAAGAAAAATCATGTTGCAGGGCAATGATCTTAACAGGATTCTAAGTAGTTATCTATTTTCTTGAGGCCTCAATCTGTAAACACAAAGTTCTTAAAGTACCTATATTAAAAGTTAAGATAGAAATGTTCTGTTTTTTGATTTTGATTTATAAAATTTAGTACATGCTCGAGCTCCTTAATACTAACTGTAATTAATCTAGATTAAAATTAAGATACCTATAAAAAAGATTAAACATAATACTTAGCAACTTGGTGAGATTTGATCAGGTTTATTACTACTTTGACATTTGATTTTTAATTACTGAACTGTTTTGATTTTTGATTTTAGTTTGATTATTTTTTAATCAAGCCTCCACTAATATCAGCGCTAGGATTGTTCCAACACTATTGGTTACTTTGAATAACGACATTTGAAATACTAACTACCGTGCAGAGAGTACCAAGCATGAAGTTCTTTATCGTTTGGCCGGCTGGTCCACGCAGCTTCAATTAGTTTCAGCTTGATTGGGGGAACATACAAATTGACTAGCCTAACTAGGTTGTTCCTCCTTAAATTGCTACTTTTTAATTTTACCAGAGGGGCCACGCTTCGGTCTAGTCAAATTGTAAATTCATTATAAAAATGAATCGAATTTAACCTCGTTTCCGAGGACCAGCCGTTTGAATATTCAGACTGGTAGAACTCAAGATGTTTGGGAAATTTTGATTTTGACTTTGATACTTTCACTTGCCTGAATCTTTTGTTTTTGACTTGCTTACTAAGAGTGGTTTTTCTTTAAAGTGTAGTTAAAAGTTAGTTAGCTTCCTGTTGGTACTTAAACTTTACTGGCCTAGGTACTCACCCTGACTGTAGAGAGGTGTAAAGCCTCAAGCGTAAATCGGCTCAGGCAGTATTCTAATAGTAAAGTCAAAGTTAGACTGGCTTTACAGTTTGTAGTTGGTTTACAGTTTAGAAAAGTACTACAGGACTAAATTACCTTAAGCTTATTTAAGTTAAGCTAACCTTACTTTGAAACCCTTCCTCAGTTGGGTTTAGATTTTTTTTAACTATTTATAGGTATAAGTTTTAAACAAGTTAGGTCAGAGTTTAAGGGGGCAGTAGTTCAGTTAAGTTGCGTTGCTTTACCAGGTGAACTGGTGAGGGAAGTCAGCTTGGCTTTATTACTCGTACTTTTTCTCTTATTTGAGACTAGTAGCAGCACGATTTATTATTACAGCTTCTCACTGCGAAAACCTCAAGCAGCTCTTCCTGGGGTCTATCTCTAGGTTAGGGTTGCACCCTAGTTCAAAGGAATTGTTTGATTAATGGTTTGAGTTAAGTTAGGGTATCTGTATTACTTGTATCATTAATCCTATAGGCCTCTTAAAAAACTTCATAATCTTTCTCATACAGAGCCTCAGGGTCATAAATCTCAGAGTGATTTTTGTTACAGTTATAAGAAGATGAGTAGGGAATTTCAGGGAATCTTCCTTACTTATTTCCAGTTTTTACACTACTAGGCATTCCTGTTCTGAATATATAGTATAGAGATAACTGCAGCTATTTCAAGGTAGGCAATTCAGTAGGGTATCTATAATCCCCACTTAAACTAATCTCAAATTCCAGATTATAATTTTTATATTTACAAATCCAAATGAAAAAGCTGTAAGCAGATATGCTCTGCTGTCTGATTTTCTCGGAGTCCAAGCCAATGGATGAAATCAAGAATGGCAACTTTGACTTCTAGGATTTATCACTTGCAAAGGATGATTAATAGCCAAGTGTTGTTTCCTTCCTGAGATTTAAAAGTAGAGACCAGGACAAAATTAAGAAGCTCATGAAGTTCTTGAATCTCATCCAGTTTTACCATTTAATGATAAGGAACAGTGATTGGTCTGAGAAGGATAAATACAACCTTTTAAATGAGACCTATATGGAAGAGTTCATTGTGACTGTAAATGGAGAACTTAAGGTTACAGTCAACCTTGGGATGAAGGTATACTATGTTTATTAGATGAATTAATCTCAGTTTAACAGTTTGTCACAACAAAATTCTCTTTCCAGACTTCCTCAAAGTATGAATAGGGGAGTTGCTAATCCAACTGGAAACTCAGAGCGAATTTTGGTCAGTGAGAAAGTGATGTTTGTTACACTTAGAGAAAACCTCAAAATTTATTTCAATCCTTTAAACAGTCAAGGAAATTCATCCTCAACTAGGTTACAGCTTTCCAGAGTTGGAGACTACAATATCTTCACTTAGATTATTGCCTGTTCCTTATTAATGTAAATCACTTATAGATTAAATCAACTAGACCCTGATATAAAGAGGAGTTGCTTCTGTCTTAACTATCTCTATAACTACCTTCTCAAAGATTATTACTTGGGAGAGAACGATATAGAAACTGGTTTGTTAGACGAAGAAAGGAAGGAAGAGACCAGAGAACCCTATAAAGAGGGCTTCTCACTGTATGATATCCATTACGATTATTCGATTCAATGTTCCATTCCTTTAATTTTGAGTTCTGAATGACCTATAACGTAGCAGTACTAAAGTCTATCAGGCAAGCTTGAGCGACTACGATAAATAAAATAGGACTGCTGTATATTTAGTTATGATTAAAACTAATTATTTAGAAGTGATTTTTGTTACATGGACACCTATTCCAAATTGGACACATATTCCAAAATGGACACATATTCCAAAATGGACACATATTCCAAAATTCTAACGACTATTGTTTGAAGAGTTATCTTCTTCGCTTTACCCAACCTTTTTAGGTTCCCTTCATTATATTTATGCACCTATGACACAGTTTACGTTGTAAAGGAAGTATGGCAATGCTACCTGTAATGATAGTAAATATATTGTATTAGTAAATGAGTCTTAAAGCTAAGCTATAAGTAATATAAAGATCATATAAACTAAAATTTATACAATGCAATCACAAAAGATAGAGTATAGTTTCATGTAGAATTTCTACCTAACCCTAACCAATCTCACTACATTACATTCCTCACTATTAATAAGTAAGATCAATCCACAACTGAGCTTACTATAGAGCCTAAGAGTTTATACAATAATATCTCCCTAGTTGTTTGAGTAGGTTAAATTTAAACTTTAATACTTTACTGATAAAATAAAAATGCCTGAAATCAAGCCAAATCTTAATGACAGTTAGAAAATAGAATTTAACGTTCCCTGCTCCTACTCAAGCCTCCCAGCAACTCTCAGGTACTTAAAAGTTTAAGCTTAGATTCTTGAAATAAAGTTAGAAGAGAACTATCATGAGAAGGAGAAGGTAAGTTGAAAATTTCAAAATTTAACATCCTTTTGTAGCAAATTGATTCATACTGGTTAGTCGAATAATCTCTATGAATTTGAGGGGTAAAATCGAGATTCTCAAAATCACTACTAATTCTATCATAGGTTTCTTTAAAGCTTATCCCTTGAGTTAAAAACTTTAAAAGGGTATACTTAGAGATCTGAGAAACTTATTTTAGAATTGGGAAGGTGATAGAAACAAAATAAACCTTCAATTTCTTCAAAATAGAGGATGGATTTAAGGTCTTAGAACTTTGAGATAATTTGAGATTTAAAGTAAGCTTTAATTAAGGATTATAGAGAAAAACTTGCAAAGTTTAGAAACTTTTATTTTACCAAGTTAGTTTTATTTTTTAAGAACCCAAGCTGGATATTGCATATAAGCAGAGCTAGAGTGAAGATTGAATACAGGGATAATGTTTCAGATCAACCACCTAAGATTCCTAAGAAATTTTGGCTACTAAGAAGGTTTCCTGGTAAGTTTAGATTTAGCTGAATGATTATAAAGGGAAAATGCTGGTGTTGATTTAAAATAAAAGTAATAATCCTCCTAGTATTGGTTCAATTTTTTTATCGATCACCTTTAATGATTCTGCCCCTTGCTGTAATTGATACTGTCGACTTATCTTCCATCTATCTTCTAATTCTCATAAAGCTAAGGGAAAAACTATCTTGGTTTAGATTCAAGGTCTACAATCTTATTGAGTAATTGCTGTTTGTTAGTATAGAAATAACTTTGCTGAATGATTGGTAGTATTGAGTCTACTGAATATCAATTATTCATCTTACAGCTAAGTGAAAATTATAGAAAGTATAAGACTTTTAATCTTTGTAACAAACATCACATCAAGACTTTACAAGTTGTCTTCCAGTCATCTTCCATTTATTTCAAATTTTTTCTTCAACTTATTGAGTAAGCCTCTAAGAAAATTTTCATTCAAAAGTTTTTTAAAGCCGCTCTTTTATCAAAGCTCTCTACTTGTACTAAGTTGTAGGAAGTTAGTAAGGACTCTTTAAAGTTCGTTCGTTTTATGATAAAAGTAAAGCGACTAAAGTTTGCATAGAGCTTAATGGTATTGCTGGTCGATAGATTCTACTATGAAGTTTGGTAAATTTAACTCCAAAGCTTGAAGATTTCCTACCAAGTTGATTGAGGAGTTCTAAGTTGAGTCCATAGCTTATAAGCAAGGCTAGGTAGGTTGTTATTATTAGAAAAAAGAGAATTGCAATTTTTAAAACTAATGTTGGTAATCTAGGAACTCTTACTTGAATTAAGGTTAACTGAAAGTGATGTTTGTTACATTATACATAATTCATATATACTCTATTCTAAGAATAATATTCTGAGTTACCGAACCTTCCCTCTCATTAGAATTTTTGCAATACTCCTGCTATTATTTGTATTATAGTTTAAGAGAGGAGCTACTTGGATAACTATAGTTTATATATTTAGTCACAGATTATTTCAATCTTAGAGATAATTTGAAAAAGTTGGAAATCTTCCAAAAGGTAGACTTCTTCCAATTGAAAAGTGGACTTCTTCCAGAAGCAAAAGTGGACTTCTTCCAGTCCTAAAAGTGGACTTCTTCCAGTCCTAAAAGTAGACTTCTTCCAAAGGTAAAAAAGTGGACTTCTTCCAATTGTAAAGTAGACTTTCTTCCTTCCAAACTTCTCACTCTAACTGTGTTTATTCGTTCCTTATTTTAATAGTTAAAATATATAGCAACCTTAGTCATAGAATCTCCAAGGTCCTGACCGAGCAAAGGCGTAGAAGTCTGCCTATAGGATTGAGGTAGACTTTTTCCAGTAAGACTATGAAAATTGGAAAATACCCTTGTTTAGGCTGAACTTATTTAAGATAATGTCTCTCCTATTTATGCTTTCACCTTCAAGCTAATCAAATGTATGATTATATAGCCTGCTAGCAATTATAACACATTTTGATAACTTAGAACTATAAAAGAACATATTTTGAGGTAGGATCAATGGAAAAATATAAAGCTATTTTCTTCAATTTTTAAGGTCAAAATGGCGGTTAAGGCACCCAAACATTTCAAGATGGGTTATAGCCACTTCCATCCCCAATCGAGTTCCCTCCTTCTATTTCATCGTTCTAAAGTGTATTTGCAACATTTAAGTTGGGGTGGTAGGGTTTGGAGAGAGGATTAGAAAATAATTTTAGTAAAATCATATAAGTCATATTCTATAATCTCTTAGAGATAGTATAGCCACTTTCAAACTTGGAATTGAAAATAAATCCACCCACCCCTAAATCCGCGGTTCCGTAACTTTAAAACCCACTTATTGGATGTTTATGTAATGAGGCTTGGATTTTTAGATGATTAGGAGTGGTTTGGGAAAGATCTAAGGCCCAAGGTTGGACCTCATGGTGCATCCGAGGGAAATGAGGAGGGTCTGGAAAGTGTCCTCAGATCAGAATTTGGGTTTACCGACCTACCGATCTGAAAGTTGAAAATCTAAAGTTGCAAATGCCAACAAACCCACAAATTCCAAGACCTTCTAGGACTGATATTTTGATTACTCTCGGCCTTATTTAAAATAAGATGATTCATATAATATATATAAAGGAGGTTATTATATAGAGTACGTTTGATCGGTCAGTGTTTGTAGCACACCGAGATCGAGTTGATGGTGATAGAATGAATGGTTTATGTAAGGGTATATAAGAGATCTAAGTATAAATTATTTATAGTTAATTATATAAAATCTGAATTCAAAATATAAACAAGTGGCTATTACTTACTTGTATGTGATTTCCTTTAAAATTTATCTACTTAAACTAAATGATTCACAATCATCCTTATAAGTATCGAAAGTGACTAACGAAGACTATAATGTGTTATGACATCTACCCAGAACAACTTTAAAATGGCAGTCTGACTTACCTTATTTTTTATAGTAATAAGTTAAAAATATTAAATTAAATTTACAAATTCAATATATGTTAATCTGCTCGTAAGTATAATAATGATTCCTTGGCAATAGTATATTTGCTTACCTCTCATTAGTCCTCATTCCTAAGAAGAATATTACCTATAATAATAATAATAATAATGTTAAGATATTAGTAGAAACAAGCCAGTGATTTAGAGCAGTGGCAAACTCTCGAAGTAAGGATTTATTATAATTGCTTTAGATATGCGAAGTCCAAAAGCCAGTTCGATTTGCTTCCTTGTGATCCTTGTGGATAATGGATGCTTAAGCGCACACTGAAGTTGCATTAACAGTGAAAGCATCAACCAATTATGATTGAAGAAGCTACTGTTGATCTAATTGTTGCTCAGACTGCCATTCCTGCTTCTCCTTCAAAGATGAATATCCAAGTAAACAATCAGGGATTGGAAGCTGAAAAAATTCAAGACATACCTAATAAATAAGTTTAACCAATTGATTTCACTAGCGTTGACCTAGATTATGATTTATTTAACTACCCTGAACCTTAAGTCAACTTATTGAAGTACTCATTCAAAGTAAGAGAGCACTGGGATCTAAAGTCTTCCTCACTCCATTCACTCTATTGGATATTCCAAACCAATCAGTAAGTTATAAATTTAAGCAAAATGTAGGCGAGCTTAATGAAAGCAGTGGATGTATTGGAAGACACTGCAGATGGTGAGATTGAACGAAAGATATTCATCGAGTTTATGCTGCTTCCTGAACAACTGCGAGAACTCAAAGACTTGCTCTATAAAACAGCCTTCCTTTCCTTACTAAATAAGCGTCATGGCGAGATCGCCGATGGTAAAATTTATTATATATCTTAACTTATCTATAGAGAGAATGCCTAAGCAAGTACTCAAGATTTTCAATCCCTTAAAGGCAACTGTATTTCAAAGCTATTTAAATGGGCAGCTCCGCAAGAGTCTATCTAAAATTTTCTAAGCATTCATCAACGAATACAACAGTGATGTGGTTGAACAGCTTTCCTATTTTAAAGTCTTAAAAGGAATCCACCTTGACTTATTTGAGTTCTTTAAAGTGGAAAAATTCTAAGTTGTCGATTTTAATACCTCTATCATCTGGAAGCCTGGTAAATTCAAGTAGCATACTCGCAAGGGCAACTAACCATAAAATCCTTCAAGACACCATATACAGTCAGCAAGAGCTTTAATATCTCAAGGTCTGCGTGTTGCCATGATACTTTAATCGCTTTTGCCAAAATTTCTCGTTCTTAATTGATCCAATCAACGAGACCTACTTTACTTCAAAGTTCGCCTATCGGGATTACTAAATCTTACTTATGATACATATGGATTGAGGATACAATAGCTGTGAGATAGATGCCGATTTGGTTCACATACGTGACATTTCTAATGGGCTCCAAGAACTGTTATTGAGTATTTTCTGAGATAGCTGGAAGATCAGCTCTGGATTTTGCTTGACCCGAATGCCAAAGTCGTCAAAAGTGACAATGCTGACAAACTAGCAAGAGAAGTATACCATGACATTGAGGATAGGAAGATATATTAACCCAAGTTGAAGCCCAGACTTCAGAAGCAATTGGAATTGGCTAAGAAGACTCTAAACCTACCCAATATGAGTGAGCGCAATAAATGCAACCCCAAAACAACTTTCTATATCAAGAAAGGCTTCTAAGATCTTTGGGTGTATGATTGCAAATGCAAAATCCACAAGCTTCAAATATGAGAACAGGTTGCTATATATCTTGATTACTAGATATGAAGAACCTTACAAGCTTCGCATTTGAAAAAAATCTAAACTAAAAAGATTAATTTCCCCTAATCCATTCACTAACCACTGTCTCTTTTATTCTTAGAATGTTAATTAATGTCTTTCGTATATTAATAGTTGGCTTTAAGGTTTGCAATAGCTATCTAATCTCCATATCTATATTCTGCTTCCTTTACACTAACTATTACCATTAATAATTATCATACCCTCGTGGAGATTTTTCTACTATTATTTCGTTGGCGATTTTTACTCTACCAATATCTCTCATGGCATATTTAAGTATATATTCTCGCTCATCGACGATTAAGCTTTAAGTAATGCTGATATATGTGATAAACTTCCATTGATAAATTTTATAAGATCCCTTCCTATTATGCTTTGAGAGGGTATATGTTTGTAATTATATTTCAATAGAGTTTTAACTTTACCCGCTTATTTAAAATGGTAAAAATTAAGGGAAACAAATCTTAATAAG
>ARYC01009525.1:0-13190 GCA_000711775.1 Oxytricha trifallax | reverse complement strand
TATATTATTGACTTCAACAGAGCTCAAAGAGTGCAAGCCTCTGCATAAGGAAATGTATACGGCACTCCTGGATATTTCCCAGAGAGAGGATTGGAGAGATGGAGACACTTAATGGGATATCTGGTCTCTTGCAGTTATAATAATAGAGAGCGACATGCCAAGAAACGATTACTTTAGCTAAAGAAGTGAGAGAGATTCTAAGCAGAGAATTAACTAATATCTCGATAAAAATAAAATAAATGGAGGTCTCAGAGAACTTGCTTACTCAACTAAAATCAAGCCAAGCTAAGAGAATTAACAAACAATAGAAACAATCAAACATCAACTTAGAAAGATAAAATTCAGAGAACTACCACATGACTCTAAGCTTATGTTTGTGTGAAATATTTTAAAAACCCGCTTGTTATACTCACTTATATTACTTATATTTAAACATAAAACCCCTACATAAACCCTATTAAAACCCTAATAAAGTATGCCTAAATAATCTACTTTTATCAATCAAAAACTCAATCAAACTACTGAAAGGGTTTTGGGGTTTTGATTGTTAATATGACAGTGATTCTGATTATTTTTATAAAATTTTAATATGCCAATAATACTTAATTATTCCATTTATTTTTTTTGTGTTTTATTAGCTTAGATATTTAAATGATTAACTACTTGAGACTTATTCATTCATGAGAGACATGTGGAAAAATTAAAGTGAGCAACTTAGTGATAACAATAAATTCATGGATATGATATTCGACTGTATCCAATTACTCATTCAAAGCATTTATTATAAATCATTTATTAAAGTCTAATTTTAACCTGAATTTAATATATGTATTTCACAATCTCCAATATTAATTCTTCAACTTATTGATGAATCTATAAACTTCTTGAGTGAAATCTCAATCAAACTCTTTTAATTTGATAAGGACATTAATAAAAAATTATATTTAAAGTATAGCAAAAATCATAATTAAGCTATGAGGGATTTGACCAGTGATTTCCATAGATTAAATTATATCTTATATCATCTAAAAATTTGTAGTATGACTATGTCCTGAGGCTTTTTATTTTAATTCTTCCATTTTTGATAACTAAATTATTTCATCTCTTTGACTTATAACAATATAAATAGTTATTTATTATTATTATCTTTATAGTTTGAGATTCCTGAAATTTAAGATTACTCAACTTCGTTATAATATTAGGAAAAAAAACATAAATAACTATTAAAAAATGTCATATCTTTTTAAATTAATTAAATTTCGACCATAATAATTAAATCAAATTAGTTAATTCAATAAATTCCTTAAGTATAATGGGTTTAAATACCATTCTAACTTAGTTAATCTAAATTAAACAAGATGTCACTCTACAAAATTATATTTTAGTTAAAATATTTTATTAAAAATTCAAATTTTAATATCACATTTTACAATATAAGATTGATATTTATTTTGTACGTTAATTAATATATTTTATGAAAATTATCAGTGCTCTTTATTTCCTTGTCATTTAAGTTAATTAAATGGGAAATAAATAAGGTGCCGCTGCTCTTTCAAACTTTTACTGGCTTTTATTTTATGTTATTTAATAAGTTAAATCATTATAAGAACTAAATTTAAGTTAGAAATTTATTAAACTTAAATAGGGTTTTGGAACAATCCATATTTAAGACTTTTTAATACACTAAGGATAACTGGGGTTAGTAAGGGTTTTTTTGGGTGCATCGCATTAGGATTCAGCTAACGGGTTCACTATGCCAGCTATTAAAATATTTCAAGGAGGATGAGTGCATTAGATTTTCCAATATAAGTTAAGTCTAAAAAATTGGATTCGGTTTCTTAGTTATTAGGAGCAAGTATAAAGCGGCATTTATTCTTCATTAGTAAGACAACAAGAATAATAGAAGTAGTTTTTAGATACATTTTTACACTCAGATTAAGGAACTAAGAGTTCTCGGACTTAATGGATGAAAGGAGACACTACACATGATTATTGCAACATTATTAGCAAGGTATTTTACTGCCTCCTCATAATTATTTTTTAAAAAAGCAATACTCTGTTTTTACATCAAGGTAAACTTTCCAAGTAAAATAAATTGATCTTGGGGAAATAGAGTAGAATATTGCAGACTTTAGGTTTTTCTTTTTTGCTTCTTTGATATTTCCATGTCATGGATTGCTACATCCTTACTTTGAGAAGACCACGACTAATTATAATGGTTTTATCTATCAGTAAATAGTGATAGGTTTAAAATAAGCTGACATATTTAATTCTACTTTAAAAATTATTAGAAATTTTTATTGACATAGATTTAAAAGTATGATAAAGTATAAGATGGCACTGTAGATTTCATGGAATTATAAAAATATGTATTTTAATATTTTTGTAAAAATATTCTCTAAATTCTATTAAAAATTTATGAATTATTCGAAAAAATTCTTAAAATGTTTGAGGAGAAACATATTATTCAAGATTTAGAAAAGAGAAACCTAAAAGAGTTGGTTGAACTTATTAATGATACATCTAAAATTATAGCTGGGCAATTGTTTCATGGCGAGTATTATTTATTTAGAATTTAATTTTCAAAAAATCTTAATATTTAAAAACTAATTAATTATAAAATAAATAAAATCTAACAATTACTCTCAAATAAATTTGATCATTATCGAATAGGTTTAACTAAGATTTAAAAAATTGAAATTTAATTCTTTTATTTTTAAATTAATTACTTTATAATCAATAATAATGCAACTTTTATAATGTATTTTTGAACAATTGATAATGTATTTTCTATTTAATCGATTGTAATTTTACAAAAATTCATTAAAATTATTAAATGATTTATTTTTCATGACTTTTCTAATTGCTTTAAAATTATTTTAATAATACTACAACTATCAAAATAAACTTATGGGAAAATATTTTAATAATTTTTAATTAAATATTGATAATTACTTTATAAATTTAATTAACTTTATATTTAATTAACAACCCTAAACTTCTCTTAACTTAGAAACAATAGATACTGAGTCTGTTAACAATTACAAACTCTAATGAAATAGAATAGCAGGATTTTAAAATAATCACAAAATAAAATTTATAAATGATTAAATATAGGAATAATTTTAAAATAGTATAATTAATTTAAATTATTATTATAATAAAGATCTCCAACAGATGTATCACAAACTTGCAAGAGAATATAATTACTCTTAATTTTATATTTTTTAAATAAATTAAGAAACAGTAGAGTTTTCAAAACGAAGCATTTCTTACTACTCGAATAGTCTAACCCCAACTCTTCTTATAAAAGAATTATATTCAATAAATAAACATATTGGTGTTTTTATAAAAATTAAATAATGCATTATTTTTATTTATCAAATATGAAGAATTAAAATTTCTGTTTCATCCTTTTTTTTAATTATACCATCATTACAAGAAGTAACTGTAGTATTTACTTTAAATTATAATTATTATTGATTGTTTAAAAATAAGAGTATATTTTTACCTTAATTATTTAAAAGTTATAAAATAGTAATTTTAGAGATTAATGTTCATTATTTAAATACTGTTTTAAGCAAATGATTAAATATATCTTTAATTACGTATTATTAATGTTTTATTGCTAAAATTAAAATTAAATAATTAATTTTTATTAAAAAATAGATTAAAACCCACTGTTCTAAATAACTACATTCTCATTTTAATATAAATTAAACATTCAATTACCTTTTAAAATTGAAAGTTTTGAGATTTAGAGTGCTAATACAAATTTGAAAATTAATATAAAATTAATAATTTAATAAAAAGTATTTTCTAAAAATTTTGGAATTTTCGTTTTAAATTATTGCTTAATTAATTAATATATTATAAACATAAGTCATACCTTGAATTTAATTTATTGATCATTATTATTATTAATTATTTCGAAAGTTAAAAGAATATTTATCACATTTAATCTAATTGAGAATTGAAAAAAGCACAATTTTTCTCATTTGGGTAAATATGTGGATTTTAACCTGCGAGTTTTAACACTCCAAATAAAAATGTTTAATTATATATTTACTATCATTCTTTATGTACTTAGTATATGTTTGGCTTCATAGGTTATTCGGAACAGGATAATGTTTATGATATTCTTTCTAAATAATTGAAAAAATATACAAAATAAATGATGTGATAATTTACATATGGAAATGAGAAAAAGCTGATAAAGTAAAATAAAGATTAGATTTAGCATTAACAAAAAGTATATTTTATATTAATTCAAGAAATTGTAAGTCCAAGGTTAAATTGAGGGTAAGGTTTGAAATTTAGTTAATTTTTATGGTAATTATAATTGCTACTTTAGAAAATATAAAGATAGACAATTCTGAAAATTATTAGTTTTATATTGTATTAAGAAGTAACATCTTAATCTAACTTTGAAATTGCTTATTAAACCTACTGGAAAGTTTAAATTAATTATCTTAAATTTTATATTAAACTTTTAAAAAATATACCTACCTATCTGATTTTTCTTTATTTGCTATTACAAAATCTCAATTATTCAAGAATTAACATTTCTATTTTATGAACTTAATAAAATATAGAATGCAATATATTCGCATTAACTATAAAATCACCGAATTAAATGAATTTTTTGTGTTTAATGAACAGAGCAATTTTGGAGAAATACATTTGAATTTGGAAAATTAATTTAAAATAGATTAATTATAAATAAAAATCGTGGCATTTATAGTTGGCCATTTTGAACGATCTTGGGATCATTTGATAGAAAATTTGAATTTAGCTGGACTTTATTGTTTGCGGTTCTATTTTATCGCATCGAGGAAGCGATACAACTTCACTTTAATGTGAGGGTATAATTTAATGAATTTAGATACGTTTCTCGCTCCAGTAACAATAAAATAGTACAGCAAATAATAAAGTCCAGCTAATTTTGAATTTTCTATCAAATGAGCCCAAGATCGTTCAAAATGGCCAACTATAAATGCCACGATTTTTATTTATAAATAATATATTTTAAATTAATTTTCCAAATTAAAATGTATTTCTACAATATTAATAAATTAATAAAATTTGATCATCGAGCAGGCATATCTGGCTTAGGATGCAAAGCATCATGATGAAGTAGTATTCTTTAACAAAGAATTGGTAGATTTTTCCCTGAAGACTAAAAATTACCGACTATTTATATGATGTAATATTATATATTTATACAGAAAGCATTAGATTTTCTAGATTTTCTTTAGAAACAGTTAATATTTCAAGAATTCACTAAAATTAATTACATATAATAAATAAAATATATAGAATGCAAGGAGTATGCAGAGTATTTGCTAGATTTATTTGAAAAGAGCGATCACCTTAAGATGATATATTTTAATTTTATATAACAGTATATACAAAAAGTACATATAATATATAAAAAATTTGTGTTTTTAAATAAATATATTTGGGGCTATTTTCTTTATTAGCTTGCTTAAATAATTTGTAATTAAATTAATTCATTTACGATTAGAACCAAAAAAAAAGATTTTACATTTATTCGAATTTGAAATTTTAATATCTATTTTTAAAAATAATGATAAAGTTGGAATTAATATAAATTTAGTTGATTGTTTTTTAATTAAATTATGTATTTAATTAATTAATTTTTAATTTAAGATATTAGTTCCTAATAGTTTTTTTATAAATTTTTATAAAAATGATTATCCAAGGCTATAACTTGCAAATTGTTTTTGCTTTATTTAATTATTGTTTTAATAAATGTATTTTCATAATGATAAGCTTTAACATAATAAATTTAAAGAAAAGTAAATATATTAATATTCAAGTTTTATAAATCTTAATTAATTTTAAATGATTTTAATATTTGATATTTTAATATTTTTAGACTAATATATAGGTTATTGTTGGGGAGTTTCCTGTAGTCAAAGAAGTTTCCTGAACTTTTTCAAATAAAAAATTAAATAAATTTTTCATATCTTCGGTAATTTAATATTTTTATAACATATTAAGTATGAAGAGGATATTTATTCAAATAATTGATAACATGGAGCTAATATTTATTAAGCAAGGGGAGGATATAGTATCTGGAGATTAGATCATTCATTATAGAATTGAGAGCTTGGAGCATCTTAAATACTTAAGAAATGTAGATAAGTAGTGGATCAATTCCAACCTAACATGCCTCAGAGTACTTAGATGAACTGGTATTTTGAAGAAAAGAGATAATGCTTGGATGGTGCTTAGAATCCATATTAAAAGAGATATTGACTAATTGATAAATATTCTACATATAATGATAACAATTAAATTAGTCCGGAAGTTAATAGATAGGTTGTAGAGATTAATTTAATTTTTTTCATAAAATCTTTTGAGTACAGGAAAATCTTTTTTCTAAGAATTTTTTAATCATAAAATAGTGCAGGATATCCCCCCCCCAAAAGATAAATGGACATTTTAGAGAGCTTGCATTTCTTGCATTTTTAATCATCATTAAGCCAAGCTAAGAGAATTAAGCAACATTAGAAAATGAAACATCAAACAGAAAGATAAAATCCAGAGAATTGCAACTTGACTCTTAACTTATGTTTCTATGAATTACTTATAAAACTTGTTTGTTATAATAACTTAAACCACTAATAATTAAATTATAAATCCTATTAAAACATAATAAAGTATGCATTAATTGCAACTATTTATCAATCAAATTATTGAAGGGGTTTTTTGGATAGAATAATTATAGGATTGGACAAAATTTAAACATAACTTGATTCCGCTTAATGTTTCTTTATAAAACTAAACTTCAGCAATCGCAAAAATAATTTAGAAATATATATCTTCTTGTAAATTAATTGAATTTTGAATAAATAAATCTGATTTTTTTCTTTTCATTTGCATTTTTCTCCTTTTTTTATATAAAATTTATAATTCTATATTTTAAATCTTCAAAACCATAATCGACAAACGTTTTTAATTCTACAATACTAAAAATAAAATTAAAAATTCTATATTTTGCCTCTTTTGATTATTACGTAGCTTTTTCTTGCAGAGCTTTGAAGCAATATGATGATGCATTGAAACATATTAAAAATATTTTAAAAATCACCTTATTATTTATGAAAAATTTATGATACAACTAATAGAAATTTATATAAAAAAGGAAATTTTAGAAAAATTAATTCAAACAATCTTTATTTGTAAATAATTTTTTCAAAGATAGAATCTTTAAACAGTTCTTTCATCGCACTCATCAAAATCATATTTTGATCCGTCTTTAATAATTTCCTCAAGTTATGTCTAGATAGATAAATTTTATGAAATTTAAAATTGTTTTATTATTAAAATTTGTAATAAATCGCCCGAGATTATGCCATAACCTTTTTATTAATTATTAATTTTGATAACTCTTTTATTTTAATAAAAACTTCTTGAATGTAATTTTATATTCAAAGTGCCATTGAAAAATTAGAAAAGATAGAGATTAATAATAATTCGTTTATTCTGGAATCGATAG
The DNA here is from genome assembly GCA_000711775.1 of Oxytricha trifallax. Lineage (NCBI taxonomy): Eukaryota > Ciliophora > Spirotrichea > Sporadotrichida > Oxytrichidae > Oxytricha > Oxytricha trifallax. Next base: position 5,662 of record ARYC01009525.1, on the reverse strand, counting down.
GGAAAATTAAAATAACATACTATCAAATATTACTAGACTCAAACACCAAATCGCCTTAATTTAAATTTGATTTTTTTAAGAATGACATTCGAGATCTTTATAGTGAAGGGTTGCTGCTTGCTTTATGTGAATATAAAATTATTCATGAATAATTCAAGATATTTTATTTAGATGTCTTTTCTTTACTTCTTGATTATGCCTTCTCTAATGTGATTGCTCAGTATTTTCATCATTTAATGATTTTAAGAATATAATGGAATCTCCCTATCTCTATCATTTTTTATTCATAGGCTTTAAATGCTTTTAATCTAAGCAAAGTGATTATTTTTAGAAGTCAGTGGCCAATTTAAGATATACTAACCATTTCATCTTAAATATAATAGCTGACTATTAATTAACTTCTCTCTGAATGGCAAGTATCCTAAGGTCGCAAGAACCCTATCTAGATTTTTAATCTCACAGTTAAGCTTTGTTGAAGTATAGTTCAACTTCTAAGGCGGTTTTGCCCAACAACTGAGACTCAGCTAAGTAATTGGTGCATAATTCAGTAATTTTATGACTTTGTCTCTTTTAGGACATACCAAAGCTTAAATGGTTATAGTATATTTCTCATTACAAAAAGACTTTGAATTTGGAAGTTTTTATTCTCAATTTTCAAATTAGTGCAATTTCTCTATTAACCACAATAAGACCCAACTATACCCTCAAAATTAAATCACTAAAATATTTAATTAAGAGGTTTTGGGCTTTGACTGTGGTAAGCTCGAAACAAAAGATATACAAAAGTTTTTTGTCGAAATCTATGAGTTTAAAGACTTTACTATGCTAAGCTATGAGCCAATAATTAAAAAGGAATTCGAAGAGCTGAAATAATTTTAAATTGATTAATATTGTAGGAATAAATATTATTTGGAATAAATAATTAAAAATAAATAAATAAAAATTTATTCTCATGGCAGTTTGTCCATACATAGGTAATAAGATATTTATTTCATACAGAATATAAAATTGGCTAGACTTTATATTAAATGACTATTTTTTCAATCCCTTGAGTGAAATAAATCGATTTTAATTTTGTCATGTTACTAAACTAAACACATCACTAATAATTTTTTTATTCATTTAGCTCAAGAGATGGGATAGTAAAATTTGTATTTTAAATAACCTTATTTCATAATTAATTTAAATAGTTACCGAAATATTTATTTAAATCACAAATAAGTTAACTTATAGAAATATCTTAAAAAAATATATCTTTTAAACTGTTCAATAAAATATTTAAGACATAATGATGATGAGACTTCAATAGATAGGAATAATTATTTACAAATTAAAAAAATGTGAGTTTTAAATGCAAATATTCCTAGTTAAATTTAAAATAATAAATATATAATTAAGGGATTAATCAGCTAGATCAAACTTTAAGATTAAAAATATAAAATACATAAATTTTATCTTATATGAGACTTATAATTTAGAAAGAAAAAATAGAATGGAATATGTTAACAGCCAAAATAAATATTTGTTGATTTAATTATATATGGTTGAATAAAATTGCCTCAAATTAACACCTTACTAAAAGTTTCTTATCAAATTGGATATTTAAATTTAAATTTTAATTATACATATAAAAATATGTAAAAACAATTTATTTAATTTAATCTAATAAAACAGGTAATTTTATTAAATAAAAACCTCGCAAAAATATATTTGACTTATTTAAATATTTATAAAGTGTGATTCTGACATTTTTTATTTGATATGTATTTTAATAGTTTAGTTATAAATTACTTTAATTAATTAAAATATTAGTATATTAATTATTTCTTATATTTTTACTTTATTCAGCTTTATATTTTCAAAATGAAATGAGCAAAAATAATTAAAATTCTTTTTAATTTTTGAAAGAAAGACTTGAACTTTTATAGAAGTCTAATACAAGAAAATCAATAGCAAAGGTTATAGGAACGGGGATTTTGGCTTCAGGCATTTTTATTGGAGTAGCCATCATGCTTGCAAAGAAGAAAAATAATTGAATTGAATAAAAGATTATATTGTTTATAAATTCATTAACTTTATTTCTTATATTATCTCATTTTTATTACAAAAAATTATTAAATTTTTATCTTAATTATTAATACGACTATGTTTAAATTTAAATAATTAGAAAATATAACTATATTTAAAAATGAAATAGAGAAATTTACAATGAATCTTTCAAACAGGCTTTTCAAATTAAATTTATGAATAAATCATTTTATATTCGATGAATTTTTTTAAAACTATTTTGATTTTATTTTAGATATAGATTATCTAATCCAATTTGATTAGATTATGAGTTGAATTGCTAAAATATTTTTAATGATATTTTATCATAAATTTATAATTATATAAGTTTTCTATAATAAATACATGCAAATAAACTTTATTTAAAATCTTATTGTAAATGATGATATCTGCAAAATAAAATAAACTAGATATTCAGAAAAATTTATAAAACAATTTAAATTTTTTAAAAATTTATTTAATTGAAATAATTATGAGGTATAAGATTAAAATATTAATGATAATCATTGTTTATCAAAATAACATTTGAATTTGATAAAATTTATATAATTAAAATAAATATTTTTTAATTTAAACGAACAAGGAATTGTTTAAAATAAAATAATTTTAAGATTTATTAGAGTCAATTCAAATTGTAAAATATTTTTTATATTGCTAGTAAACTTTAAATTAGTTATTAATAGATTTATAAATTAATAAAGCTCAATTGATTTGAAATAAATTGTAAATCTCATTAATAATTGTTTTTATTTTACATAATATACTATACTCCTAATACATTATGATTTAGCGTTAAATTATAAATGGCAAAAAACGTAATACTGTATTATAAAAAAATATTAAAGTTTTAAATAATATTGATTTCTATTGTAAAAATAATGATCAAATTATAGAATAAGAAATTATAAATTTTAATTTATAAATATATTTTTTACACTTTATCCTAAATATTGCTTCTCAATATTAACTATTGATATTTATTTAGAAGTTTCATAAAGCTATAAAATAAAATATTTAAATGGATTGTAAAACTGAGATATAAGATCACAAAGACTAAGAGAAATCAATGGTTCGCATAGAGCCTGAGTTGATTTAAGAAGAAGTCAAATAAAAGGAGATATCTAATTTTAATAAGGCTAAAGCATAATATAAGTCATACTACTACCAAGAAGCTCAAATTTGCCTTGAAAGTTTAATTTAGGAATCAGCTTTTAATGATTAAATATATAACAAAATAATAATCATATTTTAATGATGACATTTAATCATGTTTAGAGCATCTTAAAGTAATGAAGTTGTTGATCAAAACCTTAATTAGAATTACAAATTTTTACAAAGCAAAAACTATGCTTTAAGAGTTCAGCTCAATATTAAATTTGCTTAAGAGTAAAATTGAGAGTAACAAACCATAGGATTTAGAGAAACTTATGAAATACTATGACTGTTTTATTGCAATATCTTATCAGAAATCTTTATTTTAATCTTATAATAAATTTAATTGATCTGGATATTATAACACAGCATTTCCACTTTTGTAGTAAATTGTGGCTGAAAACAAAGATTTAATAAGTAAATTTACTTTGGAAAATCTCATAAAATCTTTAAATGATGAATCTGACGAAAAAGTATTCAAGTATTCAATACTATTATTATCAAAATATGATTAGAGATAGCAATTGATTATTGCCAGAAAATCTTTAAATATCTAATTTGATTGAGCTGTTAAATAAAAAATTATGTGACTAGTATTCTTATCTGACTTTTTTTGTGTATAGAGTAGTGCCCTTATTAGCATTATCGAATGCCATATTAAATTTGCGGCAAAATTTAACGTAATAAAATATTTTTCTGATTAAATTCCATTTATGAATAAAAAAGCTAATATATAAGTAAGAGAAACCTTTTAAGAAAATAAAAAAGATCAAGAAATAGTATACTTAATAATATATTAACTTTATTTAATTAAAATTTGGTTATAAAATAATTACATAGATTAATTAAAAGTTTTTCTTTAATTATCAAAACTTCATGCATATTACTTCGAATATAAAACTGCAGATAATATTTTGGTATAATTGGAGACAAATCTCGATGTCAACGGAGAGGAACATGAAGGAATTAATAGGATTAAAGTATTAAAAACTATAAATAAAATCTTGAATTAGAGAGCAAAGTACTTCATGAGTCTGTAACTTTACGAAAAAACTTTATAAAACATGCACTATTATTTAAATTAAAAACTAAAGATGTATTGCTAATATAATAGTTGGGACAAACTACAACTTATGGTGGGTAGACAGGAGGTTAGCGATGTGAAAAGATTAAAAGTTCTAGAAATCAACTTCAATTTCTGGAAAATGTAATTGCTCTCTAGTCACTAGCTCATAATATTTCTCCAATATTCATAATACTTAACTTTTAAATTAAAACTTGAAAAGAATACTAAATTTCCCTTGCTTCCTGATATTCAAAACCCCAAAACCCCTTAGTGAGGTTTATAAGTGCTTTGATATGTAGGGTATAGTTTGGGTCTTATTGGGGTTAGCAGAGAAAACGCATGTTTTTTGTGAATTTAATGAATATTTAATAATTATTAGTGTACTTAATTCTAACAAATTTTATCTGCTTATCTTTGTGGTGCCCAAACATCCCATTAAACAGAGCCATTAGTCCACTTCTCCCTGATTGGAAAGTATCCTGGTGTGCCAAGCACCTTAGCCAAAGTTACTATTTCTAATCTTATTGCTCTATTGAAATCAATGACTACAATTTCTAATGGACAGAGATTTAACATAACATTTTAAGGCTTCAAATCTCTATGTACTTACCCAAGTTCATGAAGCTCTTAAACACCCTTAATCATTTCTGACAGTATCTCATTTAAATCATGTGGGTATCTATTATGATAGAAATACTCTCTCAAAGTCATTTCAAACTTTTTCAGTCTTAATGCAACAAAGCCATGCCCAAGAATAACTCCATCAAGTCTAAGTAAGTTCTTAAACTATTTTTTCTAAGCCTCCCTCAGTATTATGTATTCGTTTGCAAACTCATTTTGATACTGCTCGTTTTTAATGAGATATTTAAAAGGATATACTTTGTAAGCATACTCATCAACCACTATAAGTTTAGTCTTGTTTGGCAGGTCAAAATGCAAGTAATTTTCAATACAGCTTTCAATATCAATTGCATTCAATGCAGGTATATACATAGCTCTCTCTTATAGACATGCTATAAGAGTACCATTTGCTGGCTGATTCATTGATTCAAAACGCTTCTGCCTCTTGAGCCTTTCCTCTTGTTGTCTTTATGACTCAAGAGAGTTATTTTTTCTTTTAGCAGGTACAAAAGCTTTTAAGTTTCCTCATCTTTAAAAAGGGAATTCGCTTAAATGATGCTTCTGCATATGTCTCTTTACTTTAGCTGAGGAGTATAAGACTTCATGCAGGTAGTGCATTAATATCTACCATCTAATTTATCATGCTTGAAGTAGATCTTAGCTCTACCAGAGTGTACCTCTTTGATGGGTCTCTTCAAGCTAGACTCAGTTGAGAAGAAATTTTAGCAGTCTTCACATTAAAATGTTTTAATTTTT
>ARYC01009523.1:0-22422 GCA_000711775.1 Oxytricha trifallax | reverse complement strand
TGTTTCATGTTTTAAATCTATATAATAAAAAACTGTGCTTCAAATTCAAGAGCTCTTAGCTCTGCCTCCTTCTCAATATAAATAACTTCTTGTTTCTTGGTTGAACCAAAGTTAAGCATTGATTGACCTGCTCCTTAAAGTGGCGCTCTACGATTTAGTTGACCATGTTTAAATTCAAATTAAATTTCTATTATATAGCTCTTAAAACCTCTATAGCTATAGCTGTATTTTATTGGAGTTGCTACAGCATTAATGATGGTTTGATCTCAGCTCTAAGACTTCATATTTATACTTAGTTTATAACTATAATTTTTGTAATTTTACTCTTAATAATTTTGATTCTGGTACCAACTCAGATAAAGTTCAGGTTGGTACTGGTACCAATTAAGTTTTGAACCAGATTGGAACTTTTCCATTAAAACCTTACTGGATTAAAACTAGGTACTAATTAAGTTTTGGTACTATTAAATTGGTAGCAATTAAACTTAAACGAATTTAGTACCGGTACTAATTAAATTTAAACAAATTTAGTACTAATTTAATGGAACTAAATTGAAAAGAATGGAGCTCCATCTCTGAAGTTTGTTACAGCTTCTGCGAACTTTCTCCACGTATCTTTACAGGGTTGACCTCCTATAAGATGCCCATATTTAATAGTAAGATTTTAAAGGATAGTATCCAGAAGTCTATAAATTAAAACTTGAAATTCATTAATAGGTAGAGGAACAAAGATGGAATCATTCAATGAACAAATGAAAAGGGTTGAGGCTCAAGAAATGATCTCAAGATTCAGAAGCAAGGAGGATCTCTATCGATACCTTACTTAGCATGGTAAAATAAATTGATGTTAATCAACGATGTATACAGTTGGTCTATTCCTTCCAACGATGGAAGGTACTAAAATATCATTCTTAAAAGCAATACTCTGCGAGGAGAAGAAAGCTTTTAAAAACAAAGAAATCAAACTGATTGAAATACCTAACTACCCAGAGATTTCAGTCACAAATCTCTACGAGGATGCAATGAAAGATGAGGAAGTGGTTATTTACCTTCCTAGCAAGAAGTAACTCTCAAATAAGTTGCCTGAAAGAAACTTCTTCTTTGGTGTTCTTGGTACAATAAAAGAGGATTATTTGAGAGAAATTATAGAAGAAGCTCATAAGAAACGCTACTCTATTTCTCCTGAAGATTAAAAGAAGCAAGGAATACTAATAAGCGAGACCTGGCTAGCAGAGCTTAAGAAGCATCCTTATCTCTCTAGTAAGCTTTGATTTATAACTTTTTAGGGAAACCTGGAACTGGTATATTTCTAATGAAAGAGAATGCAAAGGTTCACAGAGAGAGAAAGTCTCAAACCATTCATTAAGTTAGCAAGAGACTTTATAATGAAGTTTAAAAGCCTGATGAAATGAACATAGATGCTGGTGCTGGTACAAAGAGAAGAAACATGGGTCCTAGTTAAGCACCAGAGGAAGAAAAGAAAGAGAAGCCGAATCCATTTAAGAGTTCGTTTGATATGTGAAATAATTCATTCATTTAAGTCTAACACTTATTAATAAACATTCATTCTTCCTTTCCTTGCACATATCGTAGTCTAGTCTTTACCGACTCTCTTGCAACTACTCTGTATTAAGTCTACTGTGTCGATTGGTAGATCATGCATTAGGTGATACAGCAAGAATTTCTTGTAGTGAGTCTTAATCTAACTCCAATAGAATTCGATTCCATTAAACTGAGGACTGTAAGGAACGTTATACACAGGAGTTATTTTTAGCTCTTCATAACCTTTCTTAAATTCCTTAGTCTTATGAACTGAGAGGTTATCAACAAACTGGATGATCTCTTGATCGTTGTACTTATATCTTAGCTTATGTAAGAACTCTAAATACTGCTCTCGCTTAATAGAGCGATGATGAATAGCATAAGTTTCTAAGCCTGAATCATCACTTATAACAGCCAAAATTCAAAACCCCAAAACCCTTTCAGTAGTTTGATTGAGTTTTTGATTGATAAAAGTAGACTATTAGTGCATACATTATTAAGGTTTTAATAGGGTTTATGTAGGGGTTTAATGTTTAAATATTAGTAGTTTAAGTGAGTATATGCGAGGTTTCGGGTCAGTTTATGACAGTGAGTATATAGATTTATTGTTTAAGTTGCGTTATGGATGTGATGATTATAGTGATCAACTCAGACCTATTCTAAATTACACATCTATTGCAAGACTGCTCCATAAATCTCCTGCTACTGTTAGGTCACACTGTCTATTAGCATTGAATTTAAAGAGATAGCATCTTAATTCTAAGCCTAAAAGACCTCTAAAGTTTTAGCAGCATCATATTGATTATCTCATTAATGATAAGACTCTTAAATACTGGGCTCACTTCTCTCTGGCCTAGAGAGCTGTGATGTTTCATCGCCAATTTCCTGAGCTTCATATCTCTGCTTAATCGATAGCTAACATATATAAAAAGAACGGAATATCTTACAAGACAGTCAATCGCATTAAGAGAGTGATTGACTTTAATGTTCCATTTTATAAGACTAATTTAAATTATATATTCGATTAAATGCAGAGGTCTTAAGAGCATAATATAAAGTTCATACACGCTGATGAGGCAGTATTTACATTCAATACCTTTATATCAAGGTCTTGGTACAAGAGGTATAGTAATATAGAAGTTTATGACTAAAAAGTTAAGGTGTAAACTCATGCTATTCTTGTGGAATAAGTGAAGATAGTGGCCTCGAGACTTATGTTATTCACCCTCGTTTTATAAAGACCGAATAATACATAAAATTCTTGTAATAACTCAAAGACAAGTACGCCGACTAAGAGATTATTCTGTACGTTGATAACTTGTCAGTTCATAAAACTAAAGACTCAAGAAAGGAATATGAAAGGCTAAATATAACACCTGTATTTAATGTTCCTTACAGCCCTTAGTTCAATGGAATTGAATTATATTGGGGGTTATTGAAAGGTCATTATAAGAAATTGCTGCTCTACCATATGATGCATGATTTAAAGATAGATACAGTCGATTTTATTAAGAGTGCTGCTAAGAGAGTCAGCGATGATAAAGCTAAAGTATGCGCAAGAGAAGGGAGATTTTGTGTATATAAATAAGTTTTAGATTTAAACGAATGAATAAGTTCACATATTAAATTTGCCCGTAAAGGGATTTGGCTTCTCTTTCTTTTCTTCCTCTTAAGGCTTGCTTGGGCCCATGTTTCTTCTCTTAGTGCCAGCTCCTGCATCTATGTTCATCTCTTCTGGCTTTTATAAATCTTTGAAGAGCCTCTTACTCAATTCATGTTTTACTTGAGACTTTCTCTCTCTGTTTAATTTGCTGCGCTCTTTCATCAAGTATATAGCAGTACCAGGTTTTTCTATAAAGTTAGAAGACTAAGCTTACTTGAGATGAAAGGATGCTTTTGAAGTTCCTACAGCCAGGTATCACTTATTTTAATACCTTGCTTCTCTTTTTCTTCAGGAGAGATGCTGTGGCGTTTCTTGTGAGCTTCTTAAATAACTTCATTTAAGTACTCAGGTTTCAGAGTTGCAAGAACACCAAAGAAGAAGTTTCTCTCTGGCAACTTATTTGAGAGCTGTAGCTTTGATGGAAGGTAGATAGCTACGTCTGGATCACTCATAGCATCGTCATATAGGTTTGTCACTGATATTTCAGGGTAGTTAGGTATCTCTATCATCCTAATTTCATTAGACTTAAAAGCTTTTTTCTCTTCACTCAGTAAGGCTTTTAAGAATGAGATTTTAGTTCCCTCCTAAGTCGGCAAGAACAATCCAACTATTATTGATTTATTAATCTTACTTAAGCACTTACCTTGCTATACCAAATATCTATAAAGGTCCTCTTTACTTCGAAATTTTCCTATTAAATCTTGAGATTAAATTCTCTTCATTGCATCATTCATAGACTCCATCTTGCTTCCTCTTTCTAGAAATGTTAATGAAATTTAAAATTATGGATATCCATTCTAAGTTGATTAAAATCTTAATATTAAATAGGGAGGACCTACTGGAGGTCAACCTTAAAAAGATATACTGAGAAGCATTGAAAAGCTTGCTCCAAGTTTCACAGAATGATTTCCATTTTTATCAATCTATCTCCATTAAATTGCTCCTAATAATTCAAAACCCCAAAACCCTTTAGTGAGGTTTATAAGTGCTTTGATTTGTAGGGTATAGTTGGGTCTTATTGGGGTTAGTAGAGAAAACTCAGTTTTTATGTGAATTTAATGAATATTTAATGAGTATTAGAGTACTTAATTCAATCAAATTTAATCTGCTTGTCTTTGTTGTATCTCTTGAATCTTGCTCTCTATAGTGGCTCAAGTATGTCATCTAAGGATTATCTAGGATATGAAGGAGCTCTCACGATTATCATCTCTACTATGCTTTTTATTTCTTCGCAGACATCTTCTTACTTTATATGCTTCTAAGCTAAGCTTATTGATTGTTTTCATGCTTTGTACCAAAGTAAGACATACTTTCCATGTCATTTTCTAAAATTATTGCTGCTACTGCCCAAACATCCCATTAAACAGAACCATTAGTCCACTTCTCTCTTATTGGGAAGTAACCTGGAGTACCAAGTACCTGTGCTAAAGTGACAATCTCCTATCTTAAAGCTCTATTGAAATCGATAACCACTACTTCTAAAGGGCAGAGATTTAGCATAATGTTTTTAGGCTTCAAATCTCTATGAACATATCCAAGTTCATGCAACTCCTTAACACCCTGAATCATATCTGAGATTATATCGTTTAAATCATCAGGGTATCTATTGTGATATAGGTAGTCTTCAGAGTCATCTCAAATTTCTTTAGCCTTAATGCGATGAAACCATAACTTAAAATAACACCATTTAGCTTAAGCAAATTCTTGCAGTCTTTTCTTTAGGCCTCTCTAAGTACCATGTATTCATTTGCAAACTCGTTCTAATACTGTTGGTTCTTAATAAGATAACTGAATGGATACACCTTGTATGCATACTCATCAACTACTATGAGCTTTGCTTTTGTGCGTTTATATTCAATTAGTTTTCAATACAAGTGCTGAGATCGACTGCATTTAATGCAGGTATATTCATAGCCTTCGCTTAGAAGCATGCTAAAATTGTATTACCTGCTGGCTGGTTCATCGATTCATATCGCTTCTGTCTCTTGAGTCTCTCTTGCTGCTCTCTTTATGACTCAAGAGTATTAGATTTTTTTTAGCTGGCACTAGTTTTTTAGTCTCTTAATCTTCAATCAAGAACTCACTGAGGTGATGTTTTGCATATGCCTTTTAACTTTAGCTGAGTGAGTATATGATTTCATGCATGTCGTACACTAATACCTACCATCTACCTTTTCATGCTTGAAATAGATCTTGGCTTTGCCAGAGTGTACCTCTTTAAGGTGTCTCTTCAAGCTTTGTTCAGTTGAGAAATGATTCTAGCTGTCTTCACATTAATATGTTTTTATCTTTTCGATTGGTTGCTGTTCTTTTAGCTCCTCAACTTAATCAATTTAAGTTTAGACCCCTATCTCTGCACTCTCCCTCTGGTTTAATGCTTCTATGATAAAAACCTCTGCTTCAAATTCAAGAGCTCTTAGCTCTACCTCCCTCTCAACATAAATTATTTCAGGCTTTTTAGTGGAGCCAAAGTTGAGCATTGATTGACCTGCTCCTAAAAGTGCTGCTCTACGATTTAAGTTGACCGCCATGTTTAAATTCAAATTTAAATTTCTATTATAAAGCTCTTCAAACCTCTTTAGCTATATCTGGACTATATAGGAGTTGCAACAGGATTAATGATGGTTTTATCTAAGCTCTAAGACTTCATATTTATACTCAGTTTATAAGTATAATTTTCGTAATTTTACTCTTAATATTTTTGATTCTGGTACCAACTCAGATAAAGTTCAGGTTGGTACTGGTACCAATTAAGTTTTAAACTAGATTGGAACTTTTCCATTAAAACCTCACTGGATTAAAACTAGGTACTAATTAAGTTTTGGTACTATTAAATTGGTACCAATTAAATTTAAACGGATTTAGTACCGGTACTAATTAAATTTAAACAAATTTAGTACTAATTTAATGGAACTTAATTGATAAAAATGGAGCTCCATCTCTGAAGTTTGTTCCAGCTTCTGCGAACTTTCTCCACGTATCTTTACAGGGTTGACCTCCTATAAGATGCCCATATTTAATAGTAAGTTTTTAAACAATAGTATCCAGAAGTCTATAAATTATAATTTGAAATTCATTAATAGGAAGAGGAACAAAGATGGAATCACTCAATGATCAAATGAAAAGAGTCGAGGCTCAAGAAATGATCTCAAGATTCAGAAGTAAGGAAGATCTCTATCGATATTTAACTTTACATGGTAAGATAACTTGACGACTATTGACATCTTAAACAGTTGGATTATTCCTTCCGACGATGGAAGGTACCAAAATCTCATTTCTAAGAGCGATACTCTGTGATGAGAAGAAAGCCTTCAAAAACACTGAAATTAAGTTGATAGAAATACCAAACTACCCTGAGATTTCAGTCACTAATCTTTATGAGGATGCCATGTAAGATGAGGAAGTGGTAGTTTACCTTCCTACCAAGAAACAACTCTCTAATAAACTACCAGAGAGGAACTTTTTCTTTGGTATTTTTGGTACAATGAAAGAGGAGTATCTCAGAGAAATAATTGAAGAAGCACATAAGAAACGATATTCTATCTCTCCTGAGACTAGAAAAAGCAAGGCATTCTAATAAGCTCAGCTTGGCTAGAGGAACTTAAGAAGCATCCTTATCTTTCAAGTAAGCTTTGACATATAACTTTTGTAGGAAAATCTGGCACTGGCATATATCTTATGAAAGAGCATGTAAAGGTTCACAGAGAAAGAAAGTCGCAGACAATTTATGAGGTGAGCAAGAGGCTTTATAAAGATGTCTAAAAACCAGATGAAATTAACATAAATGCAGGAGCTGGCACTAAGAGAAGAAATATGGGCCCAAGCAAGCCATAAGAAGAGGATAAGAAAGAGAAGCCAAACCCCTTTATGGTTTAGTTTAATATGTGAACTTATTCATTCATTTAAATCTAAAACTTATTTATAAACATTCATTCTTCCCTCTCTCGCACAGACTGTTGTCTTTTCTACGCTCACTCTCTTACAGCTGCTTTGAATTAAGTCTACTGTATCGATGGGCAAGTCATGCATAAGATGATACAGCAGCTTCTTGTAGTGAGTCTTGATTTAACTCCAGTAGAATTCAATTCCATTAAATTATGGGCTATAAGGAACTTTGTATACAGGAGTTATGTTTAACTCTTCATAAGCTTTCTTAGATTCCTTAGTCTTATGAAATGAGAGGTTATCAACAAACAGGATTATCTCTTGGTTACTATACTTCTCTCTGAGCTTATGTAGGAACTCTATAGACTACTCTCACTTTATAGAGCGAGGATGAATAACATAACTCTCTAGGCCTGAATCTTCACTTATACCAGCTAAAATTGCATGGGTGACTACATTCACTTTATAATCATAGACTTCTATATTATCATACTTCTTATACCAAGACTTATTAATAAAGGTGTTGAAGGTAAACACAGCTTCATCAGTCAGCTCTTATTATAAACGTTGTATGAACTTGATGTTATTAGTAATAGCTCTTTGCATTTAATCATATGTATAGTTTAAATTATTACTAAAAAATGGCACTGTAAAATCAATCACTCTCTTCTCTTTGTTGACAATCGAAAGTAATACCATTTCTTCTATAAATGTTGGCTATAGTTTAAGGAGAGATACGCATGTCAGGAAACTTGCGATGAAACATCACAGCTCGCTAGTCTAGTGGAAAGTGTGCCCAATACTTTATAGTCTTCGAGTCGCAGAGGTAGTCAATATGGTGCTGTGAGAACTTTTATTTTCTTGCAGGATGCTATCAAGTACCTGAATTATAATGCTAAACAGCCAACAAGCAATGATACCTAACTGTTGAGGCACTCTTGCGCAGGAGCTTTGCTATAGCAGCATAATTCAATACTGGTTTGACTTAGTCTATATTAATACTTGTACCATACCTAAGCTTAAGCAGAAAATTTAAATATTACTCATCATAAATATACCCTAAATTTCGCTAATTTTTATTTCTAATTTTGCAAATTGGCCTAATTTCTCTACTAATCCCAATAAGACCCCAACTATAGCCTACAAATCAAAGCACTTATAAACCTCATTAAGGGGTTTTGGGGTTTTGATTGTTTAATTATTTTAGGAGGTCCTCCAAATTAAGTTTCAACTTTATTAGGAGTTAAATTTTAAGGTTAAAACTTAATTAGGAGCATATTAAATTAAAAAATTTTTAATAACCTTACCTCCAAATTAAGTTCAAACTTGATTTGGAGGACCTCCTAGAGAAACAAAACTTCATTAGGAGTATTTTAATTTACTAAAATGTTTAAAATTCTCATAAAATATGTCAACATACAGTTTTTTATGGTCAGTTAGTTTTCTTACCTCTCAGCAAAGAATCTACCAGAGTGCCTTATACTCTCCTATTATAGTTTATCAAGGTATATTATATCATTATTATAATAAAATATACCAGAAAACTAATATGAGCGCTAACCTTTTGAGAAGAACAGCATTACTTGGATCAAGTCAATAAAAGTTATAATTCCAGCAACCAAGAAAAGTAGAGACCAGAGACGCTTGTACTCAGTGGGAGCCTACTTATGACAACTTTGACCAGTCTAGCTTTGAGATTTAAATATAAATTAAGTAGGAGGTTATCAAAGAAGCTGTGCAAATTGAGGATGAGGTTAAACAACCAGCCATAGAGCATTAATAAATACCAGCAAAAGTTGACTATTTATGCAAAGAATGCCAATAAAGTTTTCCCTTACAAGTCAACTTATAAGAGACACTTGAGAGATATACACAACGATATGCCAAGGTTATATCTCAAGCATTAAAAGGAAGACGGGAAGTATGTCTGTGAGTTCTGTGAGAAGCCATATTTTCATACTAGAGACCTCAAAGTGCACTTATAGAAAAAGCACAATTAAAGTTTTTTCTTTATTCATGAACCTACAGGGAATAGATTCCTCTAAAAGAGAAGATCAAGAAATCTAGTGGAGTCTCTTAGAGTTGAAGTCTAGAAGTAAGTTAAAATGAAGAAAGCAGTCAAGAACTTTCCAGTCTCTGAGATCAATAAATCATGGTTAAAATAGAGGCAATGAAGATTCCCATATTAAAAATTATTGACTTAGATTCTTGCCTCGAAAGCTACCTCACTCTTGAAGTTAAAATAGAGAAGAGAGTCATTACTGATGACTAATATGCTTACAATATATATCCTTTCAATTACTTCCTTGCTGATGACAAGTTCCACATGGAATTTGCTAATGAGTATTATGCTCTTTAAAAGGCAAAGTTAAATGAGTGTAGGCATATCATCTAGCTTGATGCTATTTTACTTGGTAAAGATCGTGTAGCCTTCAGGCTTCCTTTACTTGAAATGACTTACAGAGAATTCTTATCTGACAATAGATGTCAGAGATAAATTGGCTAGATAGTATAGCAGATAGTTGGGGGGATTGAAGAGCTTCACAAGCTAGGTTGTGTTCATAGAGACTTAGAGCCAGAGATTATCATGTTGAACTTTCAGCCTCTTAGAGTTTATATTATTGACTTCAACAGAGCTCAAAGTGTGCAAGCCTCTGCATAAGGAAATGTATAGGGCACTCCTGGATATTTCCTAGAGAGAGAGGATTGGAGAGATGGAGACACTTAATGGGATATTTGGGCTCTAGCAGTTATATTAATAGAGAGCGACATGCCAAGAAACGATTACTTTAGATGCAGGGGTGAGAGAAATTCTAAGTAGAGAATCAAGCAATATCTCGAAAAAAATAAAATAAATGGAGGTCTCAGAGAACTTGCATACTCAACTATTATCAAGCCAAGCTACGAGAATTAACAAACAATAGAAACAATCAAACATCAACTTAGAAAGATAAAATTCAGAGAACTGCCACATGACTCTAAGCTTATGTTTGTATGAAATATTTATAAAAACTCGCTTGTTATACTCAATTAAAATACTAATATTTAAACATTAAACCCCTACATAAACCCTATTAAAACCCTAATAAAGTATGCACTAATAGTCTACTTTTATCAATCAAAAACTCAATCAAACTACTGAAAGGGTTTTGGGGTTTTGATTGAGGTGAGTGACAACCTTATCCTTTTAGTCATACACTTCTATATTATCGTACTTCTTGTACCAAGACTTAATAATAAAGGTGTTGAACGTAAACACAGCTTCATCTGCGTGTATAAACTTGATGTTATTATCAATAGAACTCTGGATTTAATCATATATATAATTTAAATTATTACTATAAAATGGCACTGTAAAATCAATCACTCTCTTCACTCTGTTGACAGTCTTGAAAGTAATACCATTTCGTCTATAAATATTGGCTATAGTCTATGGTGAGATTCACATGTCTGGAAACTTGCGATGAAACATCACAGCTCGCTAGTCAAGTGGGAAATGTGCCCAATAATTAAGAGTCTTAGAATCGCATAGATATTCAATATGCAGCTAAGAGAACTTTTATTTTCTAACAGGATGTTATCAAGAACCAGAATTGAAATGCTAAACAGCTAGCAAGCAGTGATACCTTACAGTCGAAGCACTCTTACACAATAGCTTTGCAATCGCACAATAATTCATCACTGGTTTGAGTTAGTCTATATTAATACTCGCACCATACCTAAGCTTAAGCAGTAAATCTAAATATTTCTCATCCTAAATCGACCCTAAATATCGCTAATTTCTTTTTCTCATTTTGCAAACTGGCCTAATTTCTCTTTTAACCCTAATAAAACCCCAACTTTACCCTACTATTCAAAGCACTTATAAACGTCACTAAGGGGTTTTGAATGCCACACCTTTCATTATCAATTTTGAGTTTATATAAACATCTAAATTTTATAAATAAACAAAAATTAAGTAATTCTTCTACAAATATCGATTTTTTTTAATTCGTAATTAACTTGACTAAATCATATGAATTTTATATATTAAAATTTATTTTATAGATTTTTACTTTAATTAGAAATTTCTTATTTTATCCTTCAAATGAACTTAGTTATAAGTAAATAAATTATAGAATTAATAGAATAGTAATTACATATTTGATGAGATTATTTTAGAAAAATTAAATTGAAAACTTAATTAAATTGAATTAAATATATAGTTAATGTCCAGATTGTGCCAAGGAATAAAAATAATAATAATTTGACTAGTAGCTCCATAGCAAAAAAATTATAAAAATAATTGAGAAAAAAATATATATTTATATTGTATTTTTATAATATTTCTTTTAATTTTAAATTTTTACATCATTTCGTTTTTTACGGTAAAAGCAGTGTTTAAATCTCGAACAGCTCATACTAGTAAAAAAAGACTCTAAAGGATTCTTATACTAAGTTAAATTATTGACAAGAAATATTGAACATCAGAAACAATAAAGGACAAACGATAAGCAAACAGAATCAATATAAAAGAAAAATTTATTATTGGCATTACGATTAGAATTACTAATTTATATTTATTATAAATGCATCAGATTTAATCTATGAAATCAAATTTTTTTCATTATATTCAATACATTGTCTTTTAATTTATCCGATGGAATCTTTTTTAAATGAAGATATTGAAATAAAATAATTAATTATTGAACATTTAACAGTTAGAAAATAAAACAATTAAGCAATAAATATTTGTCAATATTTTTAATTATTGTAATTGTCATGGTTATATTATATAATTTCAAATGAATCTTTTAGCATTTTAATAAGAAATTAGCAAATTGGAAGTGAGAAGAGGAGATGGAAATATTCTTTGGAGAAACTAAAGGGAATACAGTATAAAGGAAATTAACTTCAACAAAGCCATAAACTCTGTAAGCTAATAAGTATGAACTATAATCTAGCCAGAAAGTATTTGAAAATAATTTGTAAGAATACATCTAATTAGTTAAATGTAAGCCTAATCCCACAATACTTAAAAGAAGTTAAGACAAATATTACTAAAACCGCTATTGATAAATACCTAGTTATAAAAAAAAATCAAGGCTAATTTTAGTCTACAGTCAATTAGAGAAATTAGTTGCTAAGTAGACTCTAAACAAATTATAAAGTAGATAAAGACAATATTTTGATGAAGGTAAATAATATAGATAAATCTTAGAATTTAAGATTGTTCATTTAATATTATATTGAGTTGTAAGAACACATCTAAAAAATTAAAGAAGGAATAACATGTAAAAGGCGGCATATCTTCAGGTGTATCTCCAAAAGATTTAAAATTTGGTTTGGTAATTACAAATTAATTGGTACACTAATAAGCAAAGTTCAATCAGTCGATAATATATCCTTTATGAAACTTGAGTTTATAGAGAAGATTAATGCTCATAGAGAGATTTAATACGAGTATAAATAAATGATATAATAAAACAAAGTCACTTAATGAAGCGGAATTTCTCTAATGCTATTCAATATTTATTTGCAGAATTTACTATGCTCACATTAACATGCAGTATCATAAAATATTAGTGAAAAATTGATTGAATATGAAAATGATATCCAACTTAATGGATCAATAATAATTCAAAATAGTCCTAATATTTTTAGATAAATTTGAAATTTAATCAAGATAATTCAGTAACTCTATTGCAAAGCGAAATATTGAAACAAATATAAATTAAATATATGAGAGTAAAAGAAGCAAAGTACATGTGAAGAAAATAATATTAAAATATTTAGTAATTGATGAGAAGAACTTCGATTAAAAAATAGGAAATTAAATTGTAATAAATTTTCTAGTAAATTTTTTGAATTTAAATGAAAGTTTTATACACAAATTA
The DNA here is from genome assembly GCA_000711775.1 of Oxytricha trifallax. Lineage (NCBI taxonomy): Eukaryota > Ciliophora > Spirotrichea > Sporadotrichida > Oxytrichidae > Oxytricha > Oxytricha trifallax. The sequence goes on along the minus strand of ARYC01009523.1, from coordinate 9,456 downwards.
AAAATTACACACTTAACAAAACCTTAATTTAAGAAAAGTATAATTAAATGCAGAAGTTTCTCAGACATCTTTATAAACAAGTCTTCAACTAAAAACCTTTAATCTATCTGATTATATCATTTTGCAAGTATATTTCTAAATAAATGTGGCGAAATTCCTTCTCCTTTATAAGTTTTTAAAAGCAATCTAGTTTGAATCTTGATTTTTTTAAAACTATAATCTCTTAAATTATATTGTTTTAAAAGGGTAAAGGTATATTGAGTGAGATGGTGGAAGATAATTCTGAAATAGAAGGGTTCCACTATAATGAAACCTATAATCAAGATTTAAATGAGGAGAGATAAAAAAAAGGAGGTTTCCAGCAAGGAACAATAGCTAAAGTAAGGGAATGACCAGAAAGAGAAAGATGATGAACATAAATAAGTAAAGGCAAAGATAGAGAACTTGGAATGAAATCGCGGGAGCCACAGTGATATCGTTGGTTCGGGACCTCAAAGATTCAGTTACACTTTATATCTCCAGCTATTATTCTGTTCTTTTTATTATGTTATTTTTTCTTAAGTCAGATAGTACTACTTTTATAAGGACAATATGATGATGATAATAATGATGATTATTAGGTAAAATGAACATGAAAACTAGAAATTAAGATCACTAGTATTAAATAAATAGTTATTAGTCTTATTATGGTTGTTTTTTTTTAATTTTATGTAGCGTTTAAATTAATTAGAGTAGCTGGAGAGTGATTTTTTCTGTTTAGACCTATGTGCTTCCTAAATGGTGATCCTGGGGTGTCTTGTTCCTAGTCATCTCTTCGGACATCTTGACTAGCCTCTTTTGATGTTCTATTCTTTTTTTTCTTTAGTTTTTATAGAAATAGTTATATTTTATTTTTTGTTTTATCTCTGGCTAAAATGTATCAGTTACACATTTTAAATCACAAAAATAGTAATAATTAAGAAGGGCAATATTTTATATTTTTATTAATTCTTTAAAAGCCTCTTTTTTATCTAATAATCAAGCAAAACTCTACGATTACCTCAAATATAAACCAATATTATCATTATTATATAAATTTAATCCTCATTTAATTTTTTTCCAAACAACGATGTCCAACTTTCATATATTTGTGATTTTATTATATTTATGGGTTTTTACAAAGAATTATTAGTAACCATAATAAAGCATATCCATAATATTTGAATTTATCAAATGGAATTATATCATAAATATATTTGTTGCTTTATGTTTGATTAATTTAAACTTACAGGATGTCATATTTCAAGGAAGGTGACGACTAAAACCAAAAATTATGCGCTATTATCTATGAAGATTAAATCATAAAATAATAAATCCCACATTTCTATTTTCGTAATATTTTCATAATTACTTATCGTGTCAATTGCTATACTTTCTTATACAAATTAAAATTTAATATACAAAGAAAATTAGAGATCCAATATAATTTTTGATATTGTTAATGCTAGAATATATTTTTACTATTAAATATTTAATTAATTTTGATTCTTTGATTTGGTAGTCAATCATTCCTTTTATTTTATTCTGTCTATTTAAAAAACATAATTTGCTCCTCTTTAATATAACATTTGCATTTTTTTCTCAAGATTTTTTTAAATTTATTTTTGAATGTTAATTCACCTCTTCAATATAAGAGCATATATTAAAAGCTAATTTTACATATTTCTTCAATTAATTTACAATTTTTTAAATTCTTCCAAAATTATATTTCTTAATTAAAAAAACTTAATTCTAATCACTTTCACATTAGTCTTTTTTATATTATTTAAAATAAACTCTTATTTTCCGAATTGAAACTAAATCACTTTTATAATTATATAACTAAAACTTACAATTATCTTCCGTTTATATAATTTATTAAATTTCTCATTTTTTTAGATAAATTTAATTTTTAAGTATAAATAGATTAAGATTTTCAATATATTGGTTGTCATTAAAATAAACCTAAAACTAGAACTTGAATTTTGCAAATAATAGGGAAACACAACCTCATCAAAGTAAATTATTTATCAGCTTTTATTGAAAATATTTTAGCAGAATTAGCTTGTACTTGTATAATTCCAAAATCTACTCATGTTATTGGCATATAAATTATCGATCGTATGTTTCAAGCATTTAAATACATCATTTTCACAGTCTGCTATTGTAGGAATACATTTGATTTGGGAAAATAATTTATAATTAATAAATAAATAATTTAAAATCGTGGCAGTTAACTTTCTGGAAACCTAGACAATATGGTACTTGTTCGATAGAGAATTCAAAATTAGCTGGACTTTACTATTGGCGGTACCCCTCTATCGCATTCCTGAAGCGAGTTAACTCGACTTTAATTTGACCATTAAAAAAAACTAAACAAATCACCCAAAATTAAACTCAATTTATCTCACTCCTACGATGCGATAGGGGAGTACCGCCAATAGTAAAGTCCAGCTAATTTTGAATTCTCTATCGAACAAGTACCATATTGTCTAGGTTTCCAGAAAGTTAACTGCCACAATTTTAAATTATTTATTTATTAATTATAAATTATTTTCCCAAATCAAATGTATTCCTACAATATTATTATTAAATGGCTGATTTAGTAAATTTTGATAGTGTTTGTTTAGTTAGTTGAACAAGAGTCTAAAATTATATCTTTAAAAAAAGGCTATAGAATTTATTATTTAAGCATATCTTAATATCTGCAAGTTTGATTGATATTTCTTCAAAAATCTTAGATAATTACATACAGTTATACATGCAATATTAGCCATGTATTTAATTTTATTCAAGTTCATTAACAACATATTCGATTTATTATGAAGAGTCAAATCTAATAAACTTAATTACTTTGAAGGCTTACAGTGTCAATTATTGTACAAGATCTCTAGTCTTTAATGAGTCATTTTTTGTCTAAGTCCAGAAGATGAAATTAGCTTTAAAAGTAAGAATGTAGAATAATTGATAAATTAATCAATGATTTAATAATGATTATATATAATAATAATACCACTCAATTAATAATAAAAAATACTAATTTATATGAAAAAATTTTATACTTTTGGCATAAATTAATTATTAAAATATATTTAAATAATAAGAATTATAAATTTTAATCATTATTAATTTTTAGGTATATATAATACTAAACAGATATTATATAGTTAGCAACCATAATTCTTGATTATAAATGAAATTTTCATCCTAAAAATTACTAAGATGTAAGTATAAAAACTATAATAATTATATTAAATATCTTATATTCGCTATTTTGAGTTTGATTAATTTGAATTAAAAATAATATACATTTTTAATTAATTATAATTTTTACAGTTTAATTTATTGATTGTAGTTCCCTCTTTTATAGTAACTTAAATGTTTCCCTAAAATGTAGTTTTCGCCAAGAGTAAGCAATATATCATTGAGTTTGGACTTAGTTTGCTATTATTGCTAATTAATCGTTATTAATTACGAATAACCTTCGTACCGCGAGATGAAATCAGATTAACTACAATAATCAAGTTACAAATGAAATAATTATCTATTAAAGGTAGGCTGAAAAACCTAATCAATTTGGATGTTAATAGTACAGTTTAAATTTGAAAAGAAAAAATGCAAAAGATTTTACGAATTTGGAAAATAAATTTGCTTATTTAACAAATAAATTTGCTTATTTAACAAATAAATTATAAATTTTAATTCATTAATTAATAAAATATTAATAGAATATGGATATAATTACCACATTTAAAGAATTAAAAAGTATTCAGTTTAAGGATAATTATAAGTTTATTATGCACAAAAAAATTGATATTATTTATATCATTTGAACTTATTAATACAGTCACTAAAGAAGCTAAGAAATATGTTTTTATAAATAAATCTTTATGTTTGAACTTAATTTAGAAATAGAATACTTTTTTGCAAAAAAATTGCTTTAGAATAATTTTAAATTTGTTTCTTATCATTGATAAATAAAATAGTAATCAATTTTTAAAAGAATTGTGAATGAATCTACTCATTATTTAAATTATAAAAAAGTTTAATAAAATTGAAGAAAATATAAATCTTCTAATTAATTAGAATCATTATACCTTCCTTAACTTATCAAATTAAAAATCTAATAAAACTCTCTAATTATTTCTGTCTATAGTAATTAAATCAAATTTGTTGAAAATTTGTAACTATAAATACTCATTACAATGTATGATATAAGATGCAAAAAGGATTTATAGTGGTAAATTGAAAATATCAATAGTTGCTATAGAAATCAATGTGATTTTATTATGCTAATGAGCAGGTATTGTTTTGAGAGTGTAGTTTGTGTTTGAACATTATATATTCCTTTTTTATTGAAAAGTTTGGTTTAAAATACTTGCATTTCATGAAATTCTTTTTAATATTAAATTTCTTATATATCGAAGCAGCTTGCGGAATTATCTTCCGTAAGCTACTTCATTCAGTAATTAATTATGATTTAAATTATGTTTAATATTTCATAAATAATTACTTAAATTAATATATGAGATTATAATAAATTTGGAGGTATAGTTTTATAATTTATTCAAATAAACAACCATAAAAGGTTTATTAATAATTTAAAAATTATTAGGGTATAACATGAAATAAATTTTACTTAAAAAAATTAAAATACAGTGTAAATTTAAGAAATTAATAGATGACTGCAACTATCATTAAGTATAAATAATAAAGTACAGTCCTATATTTAATTATTCTTTCATTATTTTTGCTTAAGATATTTAAAATGTGTTAACATATTCAACTAAAACGATAATATAATTATTTCAATAATTATAGCAATTTAAAGTAATGTTAATTTATTGCTATAGTTTTTTAAATCAAAATTACTTATAGTTGTAAAAAAAATATCCCTAATATCTTTATATTAATTCTTGAGTTTTTATAAATCAACTTTAGATAATTATAAATCAATTAAAAAATATTTTAATATTTTTTATTTCATTAAGATTTTAATTAATTGAAATTTTTTAAATGCTGTCTAAATTTTATAAATTTATTGGTGGTACCTGTCTCAGACCCCCTCTATTATTTTTAGCAATAATAAAAACAGTAATTAACTTAATATCCAATTTGGGCCAAAAATCACGAAATTAATATTTAAAAACTTTTTGAAAATACTTTGAGTTATTATGACTTTGAAAAATTTATCGATTTATCATAAATTACTTTTATTCATAGTTGCATTTATAATTATTTTTTGTGATTTGCTTCTCCAAAACATTTCACTTTTTATATTTAATTTCATTTGTTCAGAAACTTGCTGACTACAAATTCTGATATTTTGAATGAAAAACATAAATCCAATGATTACTCTCTATATTATTAATTGATTCGATTTTTAATAGACTCCATGTTTCTGAGCAAATGAAATTATAAGATAAAATGTGAAAGTTATTGGAGAATAAAATCTCAAAAAAATAATTATTAATGCAACTATGAATAAAAGTATTTTTATGATAAATCTATAAATTTTTCAAAGTCTTATTACTTCAGAGTGTTTCCAAAAATATTCTTAACTATTAATTTCGTGATTTTTTACCCAAGTTTGGTTGGTATTTTAATTACTGTTTTAATTTTTACTATTATAATAGTGGGGGTCTGAGACAGGTACCCCCAATATTAGCAGTTTTGATATGTGCTCTCTCAATAAATCATTGAAAAGAAAATTTATAAACTACTATGGTTTATAAAAATTATTGAAAATATAAAATCTTTAAAAAAATAAAAGCTTACTTCAAGAATCTATTTTAGAATATTTTATTCATTTATGTCAGAATTGATTTGAAATTATGTTTATCTTACACAGTAATCACTTGAATTGTTTTATAATATTACATTAATTTTTTCACTATTGTTCTCGCTTATATAAACTGAGATATAGAAAATATGTTTATAAATGTGTTAACTTGTTTAACGAACAATCTTTTGCTAAATATTAACTATTTTACTCTTATAAATTATATGTCAACATTGTTTATAGAATTCGGCGATTGAATTATAAAAACATCCAGTATATTGATGTTATCAAGTCATTTAACTATTTCTTTTTAGGAATTGAATTAACCAAATCTATTATTAATAATAAAATTGATAAACTTTCGATGTTTCAAAAACATATTTCTTTTTATTTTTGCTGCCGATAATTTATTTCTTTTAAACATATAATTTTCAATTCTTTTCAACAAAACTTTTAAAGTTATATTATTTAGCACATGCGAATAATCGTTAAACATGAGAATGTTTCTCAATCTTTAATGTTAGATATTTACTCGTATGACTTCATGCATTTTCAAACATAATAACACTATCTTTATTCTTATTCAAGTGCATTTAATCTTTTGTGTAACTATAGTTAAGTTTTCTTATAAATGAAAAACTATTTAAATTCAATTTTTAACTTAGTTAATTTTTAAAAAGTATAATTTTTTTCATACTAATTCAAAAATAAGGGTAGTTTTAAAAAACCAAAAAGATGAAAAAAATTTATATAAAAGGATACAGAAATGGATGTTAGCAATCACCTTGACATCAAACAAGACACATAAAACAAAAAGGATTTTTGCTTATCTTTAATATTCATGTTTTTATAGAAAATAAAGTGAATTACAAAATTAATCAATAATAATAGCAATAGTAATAGTAACAATTGTAAATGTAAATCTACAAAAAAACGTTTCATCTTCTTCTTCTTCTTCCTCCTCATCGTAATATTCTTCGCCATGCTCTTCTTGTGCCCTTCTCTTTGTGGCTTCTTGAACTTCCTTTTCGTTGGCGCTTTCAGTCTTACCAGGTGCAACCCCTGTAAAAATAAAATGTTAGATATGTTTTTTGTAACTTACATTAATGTTGAATGACACAGAGGATACTGATCAGTCATTTTTCCATTTTTTCATCTCTTTGATTTATTTATAATTTAATTTCAGTTTATTTCAAAAATATTATGATTAAAGCTATAGATTCTTCACTCTTGGTTTTGAGTATTACAAATTCTTTTAAATGAAATCTATAAACTTTATAATATATATTATTTAACCAAGATCTTTCTAAATTTTTTCATTTATTGTTTATCAAGCAATTGGTTACATCTTTCAAGCAAATCAAATTTTTATTAATATTGATAATTTATTTAAATTGAAGTTTAGTGCTAGTCTGATTAACTTGCTTTGTACTATAAATCAAAACCCCAAAATCCTTTTAGTAGTTTGATGAGTTTTTGATTGATAAACGTAGACCTTTAGTGCATACTTTATTAGGGCTTTTTAGGGTTTATGTAGGAGTTTAATATTTTAATATTAGTAATTTAAGTGAATATATGCGAGGTTAGGGTCAGTTTATGGCAGTGAATAAACTCCAATACGTATGTTCGCATGAGTTTGATAAGTGAATAAAAAGTTCTAAATGCATCAATAAACAAAGAAATTTAAAAGGACAGATTTTAACTTGAGTTGAGGGAGCCGATCCAGAGAATCGAAAAAGAAGAGTTGAGAATATTATGGCACCCATATAGTTTGATATTGATTTGATTTATAGGGCTTGATTAGTGTATTTATAAATTTTAAGTTGAAAGCAACCAGAAAGCCAACAGGTCATTAGAGTGCTTCTCGAGATTTTTCAACGTTAGTATTCCATCCTATTGTCCAAACCTCAAGAATCCAGGCTGTTGAATTAAGCAAGAGGTCATTTTTCGAGATCAATACTGAAGACTCTAATTTTCTATTTTGAGTTCCATTAATTTCTGGCTATCCCTTCTTCACATTTCTACTCGCCACTATTCAATTATGAACGGGGAAAGGATTTGAATTTGAAAGGCACCACGGATTCCGGCATTTTTTCAAAAAGCCAATTTTGCATTAAGAAACCCCAAAACCCTTTCAGTAGTTTGATTGAGTTTTTTATTGATAAAAGTAGACTATTAGAGCATACTTTATTAGGGTTTTAATAGGGTTTATGTAGGGGTTTAATTTTTAAATATTAGTAATTTAAGTGAATATAACAAGCGAGTTTTTAAAATATTTCACACAAACATAAGCTTAGAGTCATGTGGCAGTTCTCTGAATTTTATCTTTCTAAGTTGATGTTTGATTGTTTCTATTGTTTGTTAATTCTCTTAGCTTGGTTTGATAATAATTGAGTATGCTAGTCCTCTGAGACCTCCATTTATTATATTTTTATCGAGATATTGTTTGATTCTTTGCTTAGAATCTCTCTCACCCTGCAGCTAAAGTAATCGTTTCTTGGCATGTCGCTCTCTTTATTATTACTGCTAGAGCCCAGATATCCCATTAAGTGTCTCCATCTCTCCAATCCTCTCTCTCTGGGAAATATCCAGGAGTGCCGTATACATTTCCTTATGCAGAGGCTTGCACTCTCTGAGGTCTGTGAAGTCAATTATATAAACTCTAAGAGGCTGAAAGTTCATCATGATGTTCTCTGGCTTTAAGTTTCTATGAACATAACCTAGCTTGTGAAGCTATTTAATTCCTTCAACTATCTGTTATACTATCTAGCTAATTTATCTCAGACATCTATTGTCAGATAGGAATTCTCTGTAAGTCATTTCAAGTAAAGGAAGCCAGAAGGCTACATGATCTTTACCAAGTAATATAGCATCAAGCTAGATGATATGCCTACACTCATTTAACTTTGCCTTTTAAAGAGCATAATACTCATTAGCAAATTCCATTTGGAACTTGTCATCAGCAAGGAAGTAATTGAATGGACTTATCTTGTAAGCATATTAGTCATCAGTAATGATTCTCTTATCTATTTTATCTTAAAGAGTGAGGTAGCTTTCTAAGCAAGAATCTAAGTCAATAATTTTAAATATAGGAATCTTCATTGCCTCTATTTTAACCATGATTTTATTGATCTCAGAGACTGGAAAGTTCTTGACTGCTTTCTTTTTTTTTACTTACTTCTAGACTTCAACTCTAATAGACTTCACTGGATTTCTTGATCTTCTCTTTTAGAAGAATCTATTCCCTGTAGGTTCATGAATAAAGACAAAACTTTATTTGAGCTTTTTCTTTAAGTTCACTTTGAGGTCTCTAGTATGATAATATGACTTCTCGCAGAACTCACAGACATACTTCCCATCTTCTTTTAATGCTTGAGATATAACCTTGGCATATCGTCGTGTATATCTCTCTAGTGTCTCTTATAAGGGAAAACTTTATTGCATTCTTTGCATTAATAGTCAACTTTGGCTGGTATTTATTAATGCTCTCTGGCAGGTTGTTTAACCTCCTCCTCAATTTACACAGCTTCTATGATAGCCTCCTACTTAACTTATATTTAAATCTCAAAGCTAGACTGGTCAAAGTTGTCATAAGTAGGCTCCCACTGAGAACAAGCGTCTCTGGTCTCTACTTTTCTAGGTTGCTGGAATGATAA
>ARYC01009522.1:0-14213 GCA_000711775.1 Oxytricha trifallax | reverse complement strand
AGCAAGGCAGTGAGCAGCTGTAAAGTCACAGTGAAGGAATAGGATAGTAAGCTATAGCTCTATGATTTTATTATGCTTTAGTTGATACTAGGTTAAGTCTACCCAACTAGTTGAATGACTAAGCACCTATAGTATACTCTGGCAACCTCGATGCTCAACCATCGTAACATTATACTCCCATTGCCGCAGTCAGACAGCAAGTCAGCCAGAGGTTGGGCACTTATGGCACCATGGCTAGGAATCTCTCAATCACCAAGTAATCCACCAAGAGGCAGCAGTTCTCGATGAGCTTCGTGGCAGCCATCACTAAGGACCAGCTTGTCTCCAGCCAAGTCATTGAGGGAGCATTCGATGCCGTGCTGTTCGAACTTCCTCTACCACACCCTGCGCCAGTTGCGCACTGACAAGGACCTTGGCCTGAAGAAGATCGTGCTGCTCATGGACAACGCAGTCATTCACAAGTACTCTGAAGTGTTGGAGACTGCCAGGAAGTTGAGGTGACTGTGCTATTCAATGCCGAGTACTCACCCTGGCTCAACCCTATCGAGCAGCTGTTCTCATACATCAAGAGGCATCTGAGGCAGGAGCAGGCAGACAGCAAGTAAGTGTAGTAATCATAACCTCTTTTAGGATTCACTTGGTTAAGAGACTCTCCCAGATCTTGAAGGCCATGATCAAGAGTGATGTCAACAAGCTCTGGGCGTTCAGCGTCAAGCAGTGGTGCACCACCATTAGGCATGGGTTCGTATGAGTCAACCATCAATGACGATGAGTGGAGTCGCAGGTTCTCTGGCACCAGTCAAGACAAGCATGAATAGCAGTTGAACTGTTAAATTAATTGATTAAAACTTCCCTATTATATATCACGCTTTTAAGTTTAAGTTTAAACTAATCAATCGCCAACCTACTCAAACCTCTCTCACCTCCGCGCATTGCTGAGGTCAAGTCCACCAACACACCAACGATGGACCAACAGCTTGAGCTACCAATGATGGCACCGACGGATCAAGGATGGAGCAATAGATTTTAAGATCTAGAAGATGAGAATGGATTGCTGGATGGCCTCAACTCAAGTCTATCGATGATGGATCGACATGAAGTGACCATGCCAGATCAACACCAATTGACAGTGTCAAACGATCGTGTTGATCAACATATTCCAGGCAAACATCAAAATCAAGTATTAGATTGTTGATGAAAAAATTGGGGTTTATAATATGCTGCTGAAAACTATAATGATCAAAATTTTTAGCAAAATGCACGGCAACAACTTAATGCTATTTGAGAATTGGTTATAATTAGAATTTTATTTTATTTCTACAATTTCCTATTTTTACGTATTTTATCAATAAATATGTTTTAATAATTATTAATTTTGGTCACAATCATATTTAATTAAAATTCTAGATCAATTACAATTAAGTGCATTCCTGTTAGTGGCAATTTAAATTTATATATTTAAATTGATTTATTGCATTTCTCTGATTTCAATAATAATATTTAAATTTTAACCAATAATAAATTAATTTAATTTTAAGAAAATAATTTTAACAAATATCTTCTATATAAGTATTGATAATAGGTTTTAATGCAAAAAAAACCTAAACATATTCTAAAGACATAGCTCTAGGGGCTGCAGGTATCTATAATTATCTGGGTGCCAAAGTTATTATAGAAGAATGTAAAAGTCTAGCTTTGAACTTGAATCCAATTCTTGAGACAATAGATTAAACTGCTGATATTGTATAAAAATTAGAAACAGTGATTGGTCCAGATAGCAAAACTATACATAATTATAAGTATATAAATTGATCAATTTTATGCTTTTTAAAATTAAAAAAGTATAAGTTAGCGCCAAATACTTAAAAGCAACACAAAGTATTATAGAAAAAATGAGTAATCAACCAAACATTCTTTCTAAAGTAGTAACTTATTTAGATGTTCTGGAACATAATGTGATAGCCTCAGGTGGGGTCTTAAATTATTCTATTTAAGAGTTATAAGAATCCTATAAAACCACTTGGATAATTCCTGTATGTATTTTTATAGGAGAAGTCGTTATACTATGTTGGTAGAGATTCGTTTCCAAGTCTATAGACACTGACACTTTTAAAAACAGAGTAAAAGTCAGTATTTCATCGAACTTGGCAGGATATATTTCAGGCAATCTCGGGGTATTTATTGGTAGCTTAATAGGTAATCTTTTTGCACCAGGTATAGGAGGCTTAGTAGGATCCTTTATTGTGGGTTTAATTGCTTCTATAGGCTCATAAAAATTAGTTGATATGTACTTTGATTCACACTCCTATTCGGTAGAGGAGTATGAAAAATAAGTAGTTACTGAAGCAGAAAAACAAGATTCTTTCTATCGTTCTTGCAAGACGCTTGATATATATCCAAGTGACAAAAGGGATAAAATTGAAAAGAAAGCGAGAAAATTATATCGTAAATTTAATTCCCAAAAAAACCAAAAGGCTGATCCCTAGGATTAAGATTACTCTAAGTCTATGTTAGTTTAAGTTAGATTGGCATTTATTTTTGTCAAGCAATATAAATATTAAAACATTTATAAATGTTTCTATTCTAAAATTAATATAATTAAATAAACTAGCAGTATAGAATGGAAAAGGGTACATGGAAATGATTCATATAATTACATATTGCATATCTATTTACACATTTTAAAAACCTTCTCTACTCATAAATCTCTCTGATAACTCCTTACAAAATTGGTATACTTCTTAAATTCAATAATTTCTATAATAAATTAAAAATGAGTTATTACAAAGATAGCATAGACATCCACTTTGAAAAGAATGGTGCTAGTTACTACATTTTCTTAGTATCTTTTGAGATCGTGTTTTTCATCTTCTATAATATGAGACTTGCAATCACAGAGAACTATGTAGTTCAAGAATACTAGTACTATAAATTGGCAACTCTCACTTTGCTACTAAGTTCTATGGCTTACTTCCTGTTTGTGGCTCTGAGAAGAAATAGTCCCGTAGATCTCTTTACTTTTCTGATTATATCTACGATCTAAAATTAAATAATGTTATTTAAAACTTAATTCATCCGAATTATAAGGGGTAATAATCTTTAGCTGCTTATTAGTGAACTTAAAAATAAAAATAAAGTAATATTTAATGATCACAAACTGCTACATGATTTTCAGAGACATTTTATTCTTTTTATACCCAGACTACTTCATAGAAGCAGACAGAGTTGTTGTTGAGGAACTAAAGTAAACTGGACAAGGCCTAGAATAATACAACTGGCACTGGCTGACTATAATAGATGGAATAATCTGTATGAGTTGCCAGATCGCTTATTTTCTAATGGCCACACCTGTATCTCACACCATATAATTAATAAAAATCTTGTGTATTTTAATCTTTTTAACTATATACGTTCAAGTATATCAAAGAATTGGTAGCAAGCCAGCTGTGTGGAGTAAGTATAGATACAATAAATTCAAGATTAATTCAACTTTTTTATTGGATTACTGATGAATATCATATAGGTATTTACAAATATTTCACTTTACTGCTGTCACTGATAAAAGTCGACTTAGTTTTGAATCTGTTCTATTTAGCAACTGCTGTATACTTTACCTATAATTATGGATACATCTCACCTTTCATCATTAAATTTAACTTAAATACATATCAATAGTGAAAAAATAATTACATAATTAAAAGTCTAATAATTAAATCATAGTTGATATAGTATTTCTGCTAATGATGTTAGGTGTTGCATTCTATGCAGTTTACTGCATCATAAATCGATATGAGAAAGGTTTCTTTAAATACAGTATCTTCAGAATTATAGTAGAACTGATTAAAGTCTTCAAAGCTCTACTGATCCTAAACGCTGTAAACTGCAACTATGTCTATTCAAAAGAGATGCAAGATGATCTTGGAAACATTAAATTCTCAATTTTAGTGCAAGAAATCATAAGTTTAGCACTATTTATACCTATTCTATCTCTAGGTAGATTTATGTTTCTGGGATTCTCTCTTAAGAAATTAGATAAAATATTCAATGAGTGTATATCAATTAGTAGCTACAAGAATATGGATGGAATTTATGACATTAACTCAAATGAAGAACATTTATTGCCAAAAGAAGGCGATTTATCTCTGGCTATAGATAAAACTTAATTGCTTGAAGTTTTTAATGAAAAAGAAATTATGGGATCATTAATCAAAGCAGTTAAGACTCATTAGCTTTTAGTCCCTAAAAATGATGCTCAATTTTTGCATCCAGTCTTGAGAGAGGAAGAGTGGATCTTCACTCATAATTTCCTGAGACTTTTAATGTATAGACTTGAAACTGACAATGAAATTGCTAGAGAAAAACGTAGATCAGCCCTCTAGGAAGACGACAAGTCAGGCTACATAGACATCAATGCCAAGCACTTGAGGACTATAAACGATGCCTACTGTGATTTAGTAGAGGAGATTGCTAAAGAATGCAACCCAGCCGATGATTTAGAAGAGGAAAGTTTCAATGAGGATATCGCAGCAGTCCTCATGGTAGTCTGCTAAGATGCCTACTACCTGCCTAACATGCTGAGGACTATAAGACTAACTCAAGAGTTTGATAAACTAAAACATCTTAAGATCAATATCGATCACATCAAGGTTGAAATTCAAGAAATCATAGAAAAGGAAAAGGCATTCTTAGGGGAGCTCACTCACTAAGATAAAACTGAATCTACACTACAGAATAATTATTTGGATTTCTTAAGATTGGAAGATAAATTGTATTTTGAAACTATACATATTTTTGGGTAAAATATATTTATATTTCTATAATAGATAAAAATAGGAAATTGTTAATTATATATTTTATCAACTAATTATTAGTATTTACTTATTGATTTTATTAGAACACATATACGAATGACTAGCAGTTATTATTACTGTCTAACGTAAAAGAAATTACTTCTTTGAAATCTATGATAAAATCAAGTCAATTCAAAGTGGAATTTAATATAAGGCCAATAAATCTTTGTGAGAGGAGTGTTGAGTGACTTTAAGATCATAACTAGATTCACAAGATTTTAAAACCCCATGTATATATACTTTCAAAACATCATTGATTGTTAAATTATCAAATTAAGGTACTTTATTATTGACATAGCTAATATGATGAGCAAAATGATTATCTATGATTAATTAATATTTTTATCCATAAATTTAAAGTGTCCTTCTAAGCATTTTAATAATCTTTTTTTTTTATATATCAGAATAATTTCGCAGCACTATACACAAATAATGGGCTCTTTTCTATATTATTAAGTTATCAAAGTATAAAAAGAAAAAAAAGATTTTCTATGTTATTTTTATTAATTTTTAATAGAGAGAATTAGGAATTAAATTCTCCATCATAAATATTATTTTTATATAAAAAGTGTATGACCTCATTTGAAAAGTAAAAATACTAATAATTTTGTAATAATATTGTAGGGATACATTGAAATTGGTAAAATCATTCTAATAAAATTAATTATTATTCAAAATCTTGGCAGTTAAAGTTGGTCAGTTTAAACGATTTTGGGCTCATTCGATAGAGAATTCAAAAATAGCTGGACTTTACTATTGGCGGTACTATTTTATCGCATCCCTGGACAGAGATAACTTCAATTTAATTAAACGCTTCTAAATTCATTAAATTATGCCCTCACAATAAAGTGAAGTTATCTCTGTCCAGGGATGCGATAAAATAGTCCGCCAATAGTAAAGTCCAGCTATTTTTGAATTCTCTATCGAATGAGCCCAAGATCGTTTTAAATTGGCCAACTTTGACTGCCACGATTTTGAATAATAATTAATTTAATTAGAATGATTTTACCAATTTCAAATGTATTCCTACAATAATAATAATTAAATTTAAATTATTTCCTATATCTATCTATTTTAGCAATAATTAATAATATGAACATAAAGAGAAACTAATCCCCCAAAACTAAAATTGAATACAGTGAACTAAAAAATTCCAAAGAACTTTAGGAACTGTTTTATGACGACTTTAACTGATAGTTAATTTGGTTTAATTTCATCAAACTCTTTTTTGTGGTATATTTAATTCATAGTTAAAATTTTATTTTTATAGATACTGATGATTAAATAAAAATTTACAATCAATTCCGTATTTAAAACATTTTCATAATATCTTTGCTTATTACTATTGCAAAAGCTTGTTTTTCAGATCAGCTGATTTTTAGAACTCACTTTCACACTTAGATTAACTTAATCTA
Source organism: Oxytricha trifallax (assembly GCA_000711775.1). Taxonomy (NCBI): domain Eukaryota; phylum Ciliophora; class Spirotrichea; order Sporadotrichida; family Oxytrichidae; genus Oxytricha; species Oxytricha trifallax. The sequence continues at coordinate 7,948 of ARYC01009522.1, read as the reverse complement.
TTTTTATTTCTCTTAACCCTTTTATTCTATTATCTTTGCTCTTTCAAAAGCTTGATTTACTCTTATAGATTAGTATCACTTTATTCACAATTTTCATTTATAAATGCTGTATTATTTAAATACTTGTTTGAGTTTTAATTACTAAAACTAAATTGATGATTAAAATCTGAGTTATTTTATGGAGTTTGTACTTATGTTTAAGCTTAAGAGTTGCTTAACTTAAATATCTCACTATTAGAATTACTGAAGCAATTTTTGTTTATGGGTGAAATTACGCCTGTCATAGGTCTTCTAATTTTGAAATTTCTAGCTAAATTACGATTATTTACTATATCTTTAGAGGTAGGTAAATGTTTCAACACTTCTTATCTGGTTTGATTCACACTTTCTACAAATGATAAAGCTGTACTTTAAATCTCTAATTGCTTTAATTTCTAAATATAGTCCTATTGGTTTTAATGTAGCCTCATCCTTGTCTAAGATTGGGATTTGTTTATCCTAAAATCGCTCGATTAATTGCTAGAGATATTAGCCATTATTACTTCACTAATTGGCTTTCTATCAAAAGATTCATTTATTAATTTACTTGGAGATAGTCCCTTATTCAATAAGTCATATCTAAACTTCTATACAGATTTGAGTCTTCGCTAAGGCTCTTCTCTTAGCATCTCCTCATTAATTTTATGATTCTATATTTTATTTTGAAGTCCAGTAAATATCTTATTCTTAAGCCTTTCATCTACAACAACAAGTGGAATGTTTTATTTCTTTAAACTTAACTCTAAAATATCTAAGTTAAACAAGTTTGAATTGATATTCCTATTTGCCAATAACTTCCTCCTTTATTATACAGGCGAGCATAAAAGAGCCAATTTTTCAGAAATTTTATGAGGAGGTGAGAGCTAAAATTTATCGATTTTCGCTATAGAAGATCTTCTTCTTTTCTAAGTACCACCAAGCTATTTCTTGCTTTCATTAAGTTCAGAATCAGTTTTTAGTGAATCCTCCTCTTTCAATTCATTTTTATTTTCCTTCTAAAACTGGCTTTCTTACTTCATAAGTAAAAGTTTCTGCTATTTTGACTTATTTTAAAGACTTAGATTCTTTCTTATGAAATTGGTCTGATTCTTTCTTTTGGATAGTTATTTCTTGAACCTCTAGTTTGAGGGGTTTAAGTTGATAAACAAATTCTTTTTTAGAATGTCTTTTATTTTATCTTCATCGAAATTACTCAATTGAGATTTAGAGTTTTTGGAGTTACATGAACTTTTAGATTGGGAATTACTTGAAGTATCAGACTTTTATGATTTGAAAGAAGATAAAAATTAATGAACAACTAAAGTTAAATGCAAATTCTTGAGATAATTTTATGTATTTATATGTGCAAAAAAATTAGATACTTGTGATTGAGAAGTGTTTCTAGAAACAGAAGACTAGGATTTTAAACTTTTGCTTCTGGATTTCTATCTCAATCTAGGTAGTTTGATAGGTGATTAACTTAATCTATGATTTGTGTATTTTCAAACAGCTTCGTCTTGATTATCTAAATGCCCTATTTCTATGTTCATCATTAATGGCCTATTAATGGGGTTGCTCATTTTTGGAGTATTATCTGGGCTGTTTTGTGATTTATTTTTGAGATTTTTTTAGGAAACTAGTCTTGTTGGCTCCTTCTTGAGGGTAATTTATTTTGTCAATGTTATCAAATCCTTGAAATTAAGATTCAATATTAAGGAATGATTGCTTAAAAGTAAAACACTTAAACTATTAAAATGTATGAAATAATTCTTGAAATTTGTTTCATCAGTGAAAGCTTTTAACTTTTTGCTAGTTACTTTTTTTGGCGTAAATCTTGCTGCTTTTCTTCTCTTTTGCTAGCTATTTATATATCAATTTTTACTTAGTCATATTTTCAAATTTAAACTATAATTTTTTACAAATATAGCATGATAAATTTTTAATAAATTTAACTATCATAGTTCTACTTTCACTTGTACTTTTTAACTGTTTTTAGCAATTTCTTGAATACCACTCCTTCCTAACTCTCAGTAATAACATGTGTCAAATACTGCCAACACACTGATTTCTTATTCGGATCGTACTTCTCCCCATCATCTTGCTATATAATTTTCTTTATCATTTCTTTGTGAAGACTGGATAGTGGGATGGGATCATCGGAGCGTTGAGCCAGAGGATCAACTAGCAATTTAAGTTCCTTTGGGGAGACATATGGTTAATAGAAGTACACAATTTTCTGTTTGTACAATTCAGTATCTTGTTGATTCTTTGGGGAGGGGCTTAGCTATCTAGTAAACTCCTTGTAAATTGGGTCTTCTAATATTCTTACTTACTGACGAGGCTTTTATCGCATAGACGTGACTTAACTGTTTATTTTACTCATATAAGAGGGAGGTGTAACAAACAATTTACTACCCCTGCTGCCACTAAAACCACTTAATAATAAAGATATAAATCAATATTGTATTAATGTCATAACGTTTTGTTTGTACTTCTCCTTCCATTTAAGCTTGAAATACCTAAACTACCTCTGTTTTTAGAAGTCTGCAATGGGGATAACAATCCTAAGTTATTCATTATTTCAGTATCCCCTCCCATCCTCATAGTCCTCTTTTTCTAAATAAAAGTCATTCTTGGGGAAATCTTAAACTGTGGATTGCTTGGGGATAATTAATTTTTGAAGGTGTTGTTCAGTTATTGAGTTATGTTTGGCCTCAAGTTTTTATAATTATAGATAAAAGATAAATATTATATGGAAAAAAAATTAAGCACATTTTATAATAACTGATTAAATAAATATTAATTTAAGTTTGAGCTAGACATTCTTGGCTGGGTAAAATGCAGAAAGTCTTTATTTAATTCACCTCCCCCAAGATTGTTAACTTAATTTATAGTTGTTTAATTATTCATTTTTTATTAACTATAATTACTAAAATTAAAAAACTTATACTGTTATCACCTTTATTTAATTATCATAATAACAAACCATTATAATCAATTGTCTCTAAGCCTATTGGGAAACTCTTCTCTTATAGCTTAAGTAAAGTCTTTTCTCATCTATTCTTTTAGCATTCCATTGAAATTTTAATGCTTGAAAGTCTCTGGGTCTGCACTGTATAATATCTAAGCTCGATTTGATGGAATCATTGATACATTGCCAATTGGATCTCCAAAATACATTTTATCAGCTATATTCATTGTTTTCCTGAATTTATGAACATTCCTCTCATATTCCTCTACGTCTATCATTTTAATAGAATTCAGCAGTTTTTATAGGTTTTTATGCTCTACATCTTTTTATCTGTCTATATTCATATATTTGAGGTAGATTTTCTGATTGGATTTTAGGAAGAGATCCACTGTGCGATAATTTGATAGAGTTAGATACAAATAAGTTCTGTCATTTGCTAAATTCCACTCACTAATTAAATATTTATAATTTCAAATTACGATAAATACAGATATAAGCTTCTAAATAACAACAAAAAGCAGTATAATTTAATAGTTAAATGACATTTAATAATCTTGAAAAGATTTTAATTACTTACATAGCATAATTAGACAAGCAAAAAATTAATCCTATAAATATAAATTAAAAATGAATGAATATTTATACCAGCTCATTGTATTTGAGTTTAGCTCTTAAAAATCTGTTTAGAATTCTACTATAATATATTTTCCCTTCCATTAATCTAAATTATTTAATTAATTACCTTAACTTTATTAATTTGATATAAAAAAAGCATTATAATTACTCAATAGGGAAGATAAATAAATTACAGAAGATTATTTCGTCTAGTTTTCCTGTATATAATACTTGCAAATTATTAATAAATATAGTATTATGGCATGAAATTTATAAAAAATATCTTTGAATATTCCGAATAATTTATTAATCTGGCAATATTCTTAGATAATAAATATTTGCAATGGTAAAGAGAAACAAGTCAGGTAAGACTGAGCAGTTTAGTAAAGTCAACCGTAGTAAGAACTTGAAGATGAAGTCAAACACTGGAACTTCATTCAAGCACACTCAAAACACACATAATTTTATCAGCAGTTTTACTAATATGTGCTATTGAATTTATTTAAATTATGATTATGATTAAATCTATAACTCTTTTATATTAATTTATTAATGAGAACTTAAGAAATTGTTTAATCCATATGAAATAGAACTTTACTCTATTCTAATTAAAATAGAGGCTTTAAAATTTATAACAAATTTTTCTTATATTTTTAGATGAAATATTTACTTAAACTCTACAATTTACATAAATTAAAATGATCAAAAATAGAATTTCTTTAATAATAGTTTTAAGGTTACTTATCTAAATTCTGATAAAATTCCTTTTTCTTTATTTAAGCTCAAGATTCCATAAAATTTCATTAATTTAATCTTAATTAATGTAGCAAAAATAGATATTTTTACTGCAAAATAATTCAATTATTTAAAAAGATATGTTTTATATTTTTAAGTAAACAGATTTTTATTAAAAAATACTATGTATAATTATAAATTTTGTTTTTCAATAATAACAAAAATCTTTTTAAAAATAAAATATACATTTAGATAGAATTACTCTAAATAGATAGAAAGTTTTTTTTCTAAAATGCCCTTATAGCTGTAAAACAAATACAGATGCTAGGATAAAAATCGAAACCAAGCCATAATCGAATATGAATTAATATTAAAAGAATTAAGTTAACTTTACTTGTTTATTAGTCACTGTTACTCAACTATAAATTAAAGTAAAAATAAAAATTTAAGGGATTTTGGGTACCGATTGGTACTGCTTCCACAAACCCATACAGACCAGATCCCTCTGGAGGTAAACCTGGAAGTAGATTCAGAACTAGACAAACCATCAACAGATTGAATATGTACAACCATTTACATTTTTAAGGCTCTTGCTGAATTCCAAGTCTTTATACTGTTAAAGATTTATTAGTTTTTGGCATTAATTAACATCTTGATCATATATACTTATTCTTTAAATTATACAACTCAAAGCCCGACAAAGAAAAAATGAAGGAGAGACCCACAGATCCACATGCTGGTAGAATTCAACCAGATCGCAGATGGTTTGGTAACGTCAGAACAGTCGACCAAAAAGAATTGGACAAGTATAGAAAGTCACTCGAAGACAAGCAAGTCAAGACAGGTACTGGATACTCAGTTTTGTTGAAGGGAAAGAAATTACCACTCAGTTTAGTTAAAGACACTTATGATAAGACTCTTAGCAAAGGAGAGAGATTCAAGCAAATTTTTGAATCAAACAAAGATTATAAAATTAAAATAATTACAATTTAATCAAGGAGCCTGTTTTAAATTAAGTTTGCTAAAATATTAACTACTATATAGATTTAAGGAGAGTAGAATATAATTACTATAAATTTTTATATGCAATATAAATTACTAAGAATAATTGCAATGATGCATAATTTCTAATAAAATTTTACTATAATAAAAAAAAACTCATATAAAATTCAGTTATGAAATTTTTGAAAGAAAAATTAACATATTTTATTATAAAGGATTTACATTCAACTTAATTAAGCAATTTAATTTCTTTAATAAAACATAGCTAAAAAAAAAATCATGCTAATTAACCAATTATTAAGGTTAATTTACAAATAAGTTATAGAAAAAATTACTTAATTGTTGCAGATTGAAAAGTATGAAGACACATTTGGACCAAAGATGAAGAGAAAGAGACCAAATGTAGGAATAACAGATTTAGAAGCTATGGTTAAGACTATTCAAGAGAAATCTGAAGGCTATGATGCTGCAAAAGACTTAGATCTCCACAAGAATGACATGATAGAGACAAGAGACGGTCACAGACACAAAGTTTTCGATAAGGGTATGAGTAAGAGAATTTGGGAGGAGCTCTATAAAGTTATTGATAGTTCAGACGTGCTCATTCACGTTCTCGATGCCAGAAATCCCAATGGAACTAGATCAAAGTTCTTGGAGGACTATTTCAAGAAGAACTGCCCAAGCAAGCATTTAGTTTTCGTACTTAACAAGTGCGATCTCATTCCTACATCTGTCACACAGAAGTGGGTCAGATATTTGTCTAAATTCCACCCCACACTTGCCTTCCAAGCCTCAGTTAATAATCCATTTGGAAAAGGCAGTTTGATTCAATTGCTCAAGTAGTTCGATTTAATGCACAAAGACAAGAAAAATATCAGTGTTGGTTTCATTGGTTATCCAAATGTAGGTAAATCCTCAGTCATTAACACTTTAAGTTTGTTTTAAATTTAAGCTTTGCGTTTTAGATGAACTTTTAAATATGACTTTGAAAAAGAAGGCAGTGTGTAAGGTAGCACCAATTCCAGGTGAAACTAAAGTTTGGCAATACATTTCAATGACTAAACGTATATATCTGATCGATTGCCCAGGTATCGTTTATGACCCAGGTGAATCACTTACTGACAAAGTTTTGAAGGCCGTCGTCAGAGCTGAGAAAGTTCCAGATCCAGAAATTTACATCGATGCTATTCTTGAAAAAACTGAGCACAAAAAATTAATCAATTAATGATTGCATTCAAATTTAAAGTATTATCAGATTAAGATATGAGCACAAACACATCGCAGACGTTTATGGTGTAAATTCTTGGACAGATGCAGAGGATTTCATAAACTAATTGGCTGTGAAGACAGGTAAATTAGTGAAGGGTGGAGAGCCAGACATCAACAACGTCTGCAAGTCAATCATTATGGACTGGCAGAGAGGTAACATCCCTTACTTTGAACTACCACCAAAGAATGAAGAGGAGCAAGATAAAGAGGATCACGGAGATGACGAGGAAGATAATTAACAAGTAGAAGAGACCAAATTGGAAGAGGAGGATGAAGAAGAGGATAACGAAGAAGACGACTCTTGAATATATGCATATAAACCAATCTACTCAATCAAAACCCCTAAACCCTTTCAGTAGTTTGATTGAGTTTTTGATTGATAAAAGTAGACTATTAGTGCATACTTTATTAGGGTTTTAATAGGGTTTATGTAGGGGTTTAATGTTTAAATATTAGTAATTTAAGTGATTATAGCAAGCTAGTTTTTAAAATATTTCACACAAACATAAGTTTAGAGTCATGTGGCGTTTCTCTGAATTTTATCTTTCTAAGTTTATGTTTTATTGTTTCTATTGTTTGTTAATTCTCTTAGCTTGGCTTGATAATATTTGAGTATGCAAGTTCTCTGAGACCTCCATTTATTTTATTTTTATCTAGATATTGTTTGATTCTTTGCTTAGAATCTCTCTCACCCTGCAGCTAAAGTAATCGTTTCTTGGCATGTCGCTCTCTATTATTATTACTGCTAGCGCCCAGATATCCCATTAAGTGTCTCCATCTCTCCAATCCTCTCTCTCTGGGAAATATCCAGGAGTGCCGTATACATTTCCTTATGCAGAGGCTTGCACTCTTTGAGCTCTGTTGAAGTCAATGATATAAACTCTAAGGGGCTAAAAGTTCATCATGATGTTCTCTGGCTTTAAGTCTCTATGAACATAACCTAGCTTGTGAAGCTCTTCAATCCCTTCAACTATCTGTTATACTATTTAGCTAATTTATCTCTGACATCTATTGTCAGATAAGAATTCTCTGTAAGTCATTTCAAGTAAAGGAAAGTCTGAAGGCTACATGATCTTTACCAAGTAAAATAGCATCAAGCTAGATGATATGCCTGCTCTCATTTTACTTTGCCTTTTAAAGAGCATAATACTCATTTGCAATTTCCATTTGGAACTTGTCATCAGCAAGAAAGTAATTGAATGGATATATCTTTTAAGCATATTAGTCATCAGTAATGACTCTCTTCTCTATTTTATCTTCAAGAGTGAGGTAGCTTTCAAGGCAAGAATCTAAGTCAATAATTTTTAATATGGGAATCTTCATTGCCTCTATTTTAAC